>PQVD01000554.1:0-169565 GCA_003012265.1 Setaria equina | reverse complement strand
AAAAAAAAAAGTATAATACAGTTTCTTTTTTTTTCAATTACACAGTGTCTCACTAAGTTTTTAAACTCGAGAACTCCTAATATCTTTAAATTATAAACCGATTAGTAGGCATTTTTTGAGTACACTGACAACTCCCCTTTTTAAAGGCTTGCTTGATGATGGTTTAACTTTGCTGCTGCTGAGAGAGAATCTTGTTAGGACTAAAATTACCAATCGTAGGTACAATAACTGAAAAATTATTAAAAGCTTGCCAAATAACCAGTAAATAAATGATACTAACTGCCAGTAACACTTCCAAAAATCTGACTTTGAGCTTTTAAGGTTGATAAGAAAGAAATATTGTAGAAATATTACTTGAGAGCAAAAGCAAGTTAAAGCTAATTAGCTAACCTTCAACCTTAGCTAACCAAAGTCAAGCTTAATTAAAGCATAATGAAAAGATAAAATAAACAAAATAATGTTTTGCGTATGGCACTACTACGTGATTTATTTGTAAAGTTGTAAGGGATTTGCCTAGCGCAGAAGATGTATATACTTGAAAAAAATCATTGCTTTAAAAGAATACCGTAGAAGATTATAAAAAGAAACAGCATTTCACAAAACTTTATAATGCCAGAAAGATGACGACTCAGTTAGTCAGTACCATCGATGTGACACAGCTAAAGTTCCATTCCTTCAGTAGCATTTTGGCAGTGACGACTAATGGTTCATTTCGTGTTTTCTTTAAGTGGCTTATTTGCTTCTGCTCTCCTGTAGGTAAACATTCATTTTCTAATATTAATCATTCTTTCTTCTTATTGCATTTCTCATCTATCTGCAATTACTATCATCACTGATGAATACTTCAGTTCATCAGTACTACGATACAACGATTCTAATAGTAATAATAACTACAACTGATATGATAATTTGAATTTCTTAATTCATTATTTGTTGCATAGTGGAGAATAAATAAGAAAGCTGTGTAAACTACTGTTTATACTTGGTTTAAACACAGTAAAATTCCTTAAGAAAAAATGCTGATTTTATCATATAATTGCCAGCAGACATAAAATATTGTAAATGAAAATTGACTGATAAAAACTTTTTTAGTTTATAAAAGGTGTGCAGTTCATTAGCTTTTTACCGATAGAAAAGAATAGTGATCTTTTATGAAATCTACAAACTTCCTTCAAGCAAAGTAAATTTCCTTAGGGATATTTCACGAGCGGGATAGTTGTATATGAATGATAACCACATTGAAAAAACAAAGACATTATGATTCTGATCCCTAGAATTTAATCAACTATTATTTTTAATTAGCAAAGCTGTAACTAAATGGAACTATTTAGTATTTTTGAGCTACTGTGTGAGGAAAAATTCTCGTATCCTTTCTACCTCTTTTAGTTTTTGAGGTCAATTGAATCAATAAAATCTTTTAGTTCAGAAATGTGGTTATTCAGTAAAAAAGAAAATTGTGCTGAATAATTCCAAAGAGGAAAAACTTGGATTAATTTTAATAAAAAATGAGTACTACACTTTAAAGCTTCTTAAAGCAGGAAGAGATTATCACTCATTTATATTCGACGTTTTAAGGTGAGATTTAGAAGACTCATAAAGGAATGTACACTTCATCATCTTAAACGCACTTTTGTAAGTATGTGATTATTTTAAATATCATGTAATATATTAGTATTTGGACTAAATTACTTGTCTATGTTTCCGGATGACTCTAAATTTAACATTTTTTTTTGTAAAATAACTCTTGGGAAATCTTAAATAATGAGCACATTAAACTTATAATTCAGAGGGGACTGACTGTTCGTCAGGCACTAAAGCATCTAGTGGAAAAGTTATTCATATATGCGTCATTCTATTCTATTAAGCATAATTGCTTCTTTTAAGCTAATACTATTGAAAAAACTCAGAGAATATTTAGCATAAATGCCAAAATTATATTTTAGATCCATAAATTCAAAAGTTTCCAATTTCCTGGCACCATGAGAAGCATAAATAGTCTTTGTTGCCGAAGACGGACAAATTAGTAATTGTTATAAAGTATGCAATTCAAAAACTTGAGGTTTAAGCCAAAAGATAGGGCAACATTAAGTGCCAATTTTTTATAATTAATTCAACTTAGTAGAATTTTATCATTTATAATACGTAATAGATTATTGCTGAGCAAAAGCAATGCCATTAAAATAAATGAAAACATAGCATTCTGTAGAGGCAAACATTGGCAACGGTGAAAACCACTGATATTATATTTCAATATGTATACATTTATGTGATATACATAGCATCAACTGTAGACCATTAGAAAATTTTCAGCTCATTGAAATTTATTGAAGTTTTCGAAATCTTGAGAAGGAAAATGAAACTACCTCGCGATATTTGTAAGATTTTCCTTGTTGTGCACTTGAGAAACTAAAGAAAATTTGTAGTATGAAACGTCAGGATGTGAGAACAAGAAGTCCATTACTGAACATTGTATCAGGTGAAAATTTTTTGGTATTTAAAATAATATTAGTATAACGAGCATGTGAATTAGTAAATCTGAGAGCAGATCTACAGCGAATGATATTATTTAGAAATTGGCTCTTCGAAAATGCGGTGATTCGCATTAATCATGTTTTTGAAATTTTACAAAAATAGAAATCGCAACTTTTGAAGAAGTGAAATTACAGAAAAGTTGGGAAAAAAGTTTCTACTTTTTCATTTTATGAATTCATACACTGAAACAATGAAAGATTCTTTAAATTCGAATTATGAATAAAAGTTGAAGAAAGCCGAACCATCTGTTGATTTTAATCCACAAATAAAACAAATACATTTCATATTCTTAAGAGACTGTTACACTTAAGTTTAGAATATATTATTGGAAGATTGGGCATCCATGATAGAAAAAAATGATGTATGACTTCTACTTGGCGTCCGACAACTTTCACTCATTAATTTGATTTTTTCATTTTATACAAACTTAGAAACAAAGCAGCTGTTGGGATTATTGCTGTATAATCAATGGTAAGAAGCAGGTATATAAATATCTTTAGGTGGTACTCAGTAGGCCAACTACCAAGAAAATGGCACTGTCAAGAATTGGTGAAGTCAAAAAAGCAAAGAAACTTTCTCGTTTATGTTTTGATATCACCTTTTACCGTCAAATATTTTATTTGATAGTTACGAGAAAATGAATGACAAAAAATTCCATTCAAAGATTCGAAATTAAAAAGCATACCTTAGCCGACCTTGATATTAGCTTTTAGTACTGGATATAAACTGTTTTTTAAGATGCATCTTAAGAGATAACGTAGTTTTCAATTCGTTCAAATTGGCTAGAATTTGTAGATTTTCAGTAAGATATTGATAAAATTATTACAGTGACAAAAATCAATCTCAACAGGGTCCTATTGTTCTGAAATAATAATGGAGAATAATTTCGTACCATATAACTATTAATCATAATGAATGTAAAATTCAGTTTTAAGTTCTTTCCGGTCAAGAAAACTTATTAAAACCTACTGTCCATAGCTGTATTTTAATGAATTACAACTGCTTATACACAGATGAGTGAGCAGAACATAAGTTTTAAATATATGAGTGGAACAATGATGGAAAACAGAAGCTGCACTCGCGACGGTCACTTTCAAAATTGATACGGATTGGAGCTGGTTGTTTTCGTTTGTCAAGATTCATTAATGCGAGAATGTGGTTGTTGTGGTTGGTCAATAACAATCAAGGTGAGCATTTTCGGATTGCATTTCTCCTTCATGCGGCAGTTTTGCTCTTCGTTCTCCTTTCATTTTCCTTGAAAAGCACTTCTCACTGATTATCTCGACATTTATTGCTAAAAATATAAAGTTGATTACAGCAAAGTTATCCGTGCTATAAAATAAACTTAAAAGGAAAATTTTTCAGAATTCTCGTGTCGGGTCTGATCACATCAAATACAAGAGCTCGAACAATTAGGAAAAGTCAAGGGGACAAGGTATGCTTTCATTCATCCTTTATTCTCTCTCTTCCATTTCACAGCAATGAATTCAAATCAGTTTTCTCATCCACCTTTTGTGATAGAATCAGTTGCTAACACAGGGAAACAAATGAACTCACCTCTATAACTACAGCCAGTAATAGCTCATATAGCTTATATACTTTCGGAAATTTCTCAGGGAAGCAATTAGTCGGATGGTACTCTGAATATTGTTCACACAGTAAGTTCTATTAGGTCACCAAATTTTCTACAGCAGTGTAACACTATTCTCTCAATTTAACATTTTCAACCCTTTCACTTTGAAATTATAAAATGAATTATAGTTTGATTTTATGAATGCAATTTCTACTCTAAACTACGCATGCAATAGAAGGGCCGTAAGGAACGCGTGACTGTTTGGAGTAATACAAACTTCGGCAGAACAGCATGCATAAGTCGACAAATGCACCTGCGTAATTCCTAACTGAGCATTTTTTGGAACTTTTTTCAAGATAACGTGTGTATCAGTACCATCGTCATGTTCCAGTGAGTGATGATTGCGCTTCTCACATAAGCAGAAATAAAAAATGTCAAAACTTTGTGTGATAAAATAAAACATAAAGTGGGAAATCAACCAAAACAAAACAAAAATTTACTCCAAAGCAAACAAACGTAAATAATGTTTCGATTAGAAGGCGTAAGAAATATTAGATTTGAAATAATAATGACAAGGACAGAGATAATAAATGATAATACTGATAGTGTTAGGTGGACTACAAGCCTAAACGCTGACGATTAACACTGACGCCAAATAAACTACTTCATCAACGAAGGAAAAAAAAAACCAATAAAGCGAATGAGTCGCTTACTCGATAGAAAACAATAAGAACTTAAATACTGAACAGAAATTAATATGCAAAACGTTGTAAGATCAAAAAAGCTCCTCCGTAATTCTGAATTTCGGCTTTTTTGTCCTGATCCTTCCCAAAGAACAATCGGAGAAAATCATAAACTTCAAAGTGGAATAAAATTTAGATTTAGCATACCAAAAAAAAAAAAAACAGCGAGAAAATGGTAGAAAAGGATAGACGAGCTTTTTTGACAAATAAATAAAAAACAATGAAACATTGAAGTTCGAACCAAAAAAATCGTCTTGCAAAAAGTTGATAAAAAAAGAAAAGAAAAGAAACGGAAAACGTGAGGGTCAATCTAATTTCCAAAGATTCGTACGTGGAAAAAAATCCGGAACCTGGTAAAGGTCATAAATTATATAAATTATAAAATCAGACAATGAACCGTTTGAAAAAAAGTATCAAAAGCTAAGGTGAAAGTCGGCTGCAAAGAGATATTAGATCAAAAAAAAAAAAAAAATCACTGAAAATAGAAAAGATAATTTAAAAAACAAATGCTCTACACTAGGAAAAAGAAACACAAAAGGATAGGAAAAGCAAATTCAAAATGGGATCCATGAACTGAATAACAGTGCACAGAAGTCGAAAGAAAGAGGGACCAAATTTTCAAAAAATACAAATTATTAAAAAAAGACAGTGCAAAATCTTACACCGATAAACAAAAAATGCACGAATGAAGAAACGGAAGAATTCTTTGCCAACAGTAACAGTGCCCTGCTTCTTTCCCCGGAAACAATCTGAAATGATTTATGGAAAATAAGTAGAAAAGGATTTTCATTTATGTAAACGAATCAGTTAATTCAAATCATCAATGATTACAAACAACAGCGATTCTTTTTTCATTGGAGAAAAGTATCACAATGTAAATGAGATGATAAGACAATGAAGCTCACACTTCACAGTTCTATAGACTAACTACCACCACCCGTTTGTGAAATGATATATTAAAAGAGCGCTAATTCTGAAAGTATCAAAGTAATAATAGTTTGGTTTTATAAGTAGCCTAAAAGAAAACATGAATCTTGTGAAGAAAAAAAAGCGAGTGCTCAATTCCAGTAGAATATCTAAGGGAAAACTGCTTTGTCTGTGACTTCCATCATATAATTTTTTCACAAAACCGAAAATTTACTCAAAGCTAAAGAATCTTAAGAGATACAAATAGCTACTTTTTTCTCGAATTCTTCAAAATCTTATAAAAATTGACCTTTCGGGTTATAACGGATGGCAGCAGCTGAACCGTTCCCTAACATTAACAATATGCACTCTTCTAAAATTGTCAAGAGAGGTTGCTAACGATGGGATCCCTAAACATAGTAATCCAAGTAACAAGCAGAGTGGAAAAATATTCCATTGAGATTTCCCAAAAAATACGGCTTTTGTACAATTAAGGAATCAAACAGTAGTGCCTAAGATACACAACAATGTTTAAACGCATCGCCAATGAAACTTTTAGATTCGTGGGACAGTAAATTCAAAGAGACAATAATTTAGTCATAATATTAGATACGAAAATTGATTTCCCTCATTTTGAATCCCGCCATTTAAATGTGAATAATTTTCAACTATGAATTCCAATGAAAAAACTGTGGTGAACGTGACAGAAGGATGAACGGACCGAAAAGTTATATATCTATAGTGGGATGAAGAAGCATACACTTTCTGCATTTAGAGTGAAACATATATTCAAAATGAAGAATTTTCATAAAGTTTTTAAATAAGAAATTGAGAGAGTCAGACATTTATCAGTTATCTCTGTACCTATCCAAGGAAAAGGTGTCGCAAATGAGAAAAACGAGACTAGATCTTTGGTATGAACAATATTTTTTAAACAATACTGTCGGCAAGACTGTGATGATGGGATATACTGGACCAAGCAAATCAATGTTTACGAGTTGCTGACGACACCATTTGAGACTTGAAAGACACCTTAAATTTTCACTAGCATTATTTCATTTGATTGAGTTTCATCAAAAATTAAAATAATCCAAAGCGGAAGATTTATAAAAACTTAGATAATTAGAAGTTCTCAATTTCCTTTTTAAACAACATACTATAGAGTTTGGAGAAATGGGAATTTGTAACTTCCGGAAATTTAAAATTAGCTACCTGAAGAGTTCGATTACCAAGTTGCGTCCCGTTTAGAGCGGTGATTGCTGTCACGGCATCTTCATACTGTCCCATTGTTACAAAGCCATATCCTTTGCATTTCCCAGTTGAAAAGTCTTTTATAATCTGTAAATAAAAGGAAACCTGGCATAAAGTTTCGTATGCATAATTCGAAATTAACAATGTCCATGATAACCTTCTATCACATGAATGTTTGTTATCATTACCTAAGTCATAGTTTGATTATGGATCCTCCAAATTATTTCTCCAAAGATTTCAATCTTTCGGCAACTGGTTATAGCAATATTACTTCAAGTTAAACATAATATACAAAAATAACACCTGCCTTAACACTTAGGACTGCGCCGAACGGTCCGAAAAGTTGCCATAGGACGGCATCTTCGGTTTCTGGTGGTAGATTGTACACAAAAATACACCATCCAGTACCAACAACACTTCCAGAAGGTGTCGAATTTGCAAGCGCGGCAAGCTGTGCTGATGAGGTGCTGGTACCTGGAAATGAATTATTTCATCACTTATGATCTACCAAGAATGAAAATTATTCTTTCGCAATAACGGGAAATTAATTTTCTTGACTCGAAACTTCAGTCTTCTAGACTGTTGAAGAACTCTAAAATCAAAAGGAATTTTGGAAAACTTGAGTACCAAGATAAATACCATGGATTGATATAAGTATCTTATTTACAAATGATATTGTTCTTAACAAAAAAAAAAAAAAAAACTTTGCAATAAAGAACAAAAAGTTAAGCTGGAATGGGTGTAAGCCCAGGAATGAAAAATGCTAAATCAAGAGATATGATGAGATATTTGAGAAAATTGACATAATAGCGTGTATGTTTGTTTATTTAAACCTTGGAAGTCACTAAAAAACAACAACATTCTACCACAAGTTTTTGAAATGTTTAAAAAAAACCACAGTCTGAGCTTTCAATTCTGAAATTGTTTGCAGGAACTGATTCCAATAACAATCTGATGAATAAGAGAAAACTTTTACCGAAATATTTATTCCCAAGGCTAAATCTAGGTGAAGGAATAATTAAATGAGTAAGCAAAATAATAGTGAAGAAAGATGTTAAATATTTTAGATATATCCGATATGTGATGTGTCCGAGACATAACCACGAGGCAGAATTTATAAATTTTACTCAATTTTTACCAGTAGCTGCAGCCATTTGTAGTAGTTGCGTAGTAATAAGTTCAGGACTCGATGTAGTAGCTGTGGTTGCAGTTGTTGTTCCAGGCGCTCCAGCTAATGGCGTATAGCGGAAACGTCCGGCCTGAGGTGTATGATGTATAGGACCAGCGCCAATTCGTCGTCCAGATGTTGCCGAAATTGAACTCAAAAGAGCAAGAGGCATTAATGCTGATGCTGCTTGGGCTATCTGAAAATAACTAAGAGGAACAAAGTGAGGATAGAAAAAAGGTTTTAATCTTAATTTTTGATATTAATGAATGAAAAATATTACTTTTTGGCTATAATACTTGTACTTGCACAGTAACTGTCAAAATATTAATATTGTACAAAAGTGAGTCTTATCGATGCCATTTTACATTAGGTGTTTACAGCGGCATAATTTAAAATGAAATAAATATGAAAGATATGAAAATTATGCGTAGCTGAAATTGTTGATGCACTAAATACCGTCTCATATTTATCCACTTATTTATAGCGAAATTTTTAATATCTTCCAAAAGGTTTCAAAATAGACATATCAGATATATTACTTGAAGCTGTGCTTTTTGAGCATTTGCTGCAGGACTATTTGCAAATTTAACGGTTATGGGTTCCGTGCAACCAGTAGGAATTTTCCCATTTAATTTCTCGATTGCATCTTCAGCTTCGCTTTTCCGATCAAAACGCACAAAACCAACACCTTTTGATATTCCTTGAATTATAGCAATTATAAGGAAAGGAACAAATGAAACAATATGGAAAGACATTTTCAGCTTGATTTTTTAAAAGCATTTAGTAATTTTAAAAATATCTGAGGCGTACATTAAAACTACATGTTTTAAAACTTACCAGTAACATTATCGGAGAGAATTCTTGAAGTGATAATCTGTCCAAAAGGTTTGAAAAGTGCCTCTAAATCAAGCTGACTCATCGTTTTAGCTAACCCACTCACATACAAATTTGCTCCCTTGATAGATTCGCTGCTTGGTCGTGCAAATGAAACCTTAAACGTGAACTGTGCAGATATGTTGACAATTTTTAGTTCAACATCAGTGCTAATCGGTAACTTTCACATGTTTTCTGAACTTGGCTTGAACTTCACAATTATCAAGGTCTATTCACCAAAAATAATATCGCTCTCCATACTTCGCCGATGTTTCTAATGAATACAAGAGAAAGTGTCCAATTGTTATGTAGAGGATTCGTTAAGGAAAATAAAGAAACGCTTTATAAAATACTCAGCGGATCGACATAAATAGTTTTAAAGAACTTGTTGGCGGGATAGTTAAACACTCATATTAGGTTTCGTTTATCGTTGTTTTCACTAACTTTAGTTTGAATTATAAGGACAGGAAATTCGAAATTCCAGAAAGTTTCAGAAAAGAGGGAGTTCCATGCAAAAGTGAAAAAATTTCGCAATTCAACAACAAAAAGATGTTACGAAAAAAGAACGAAATTTTTAACTGAAACTTCAACTGAAACATGAAAAATCCAAAAGAAACATATGAAGCAAATTAGGAAACACATACAAAAGAACCTTTGAAAAGCGAACCTTTATGGTTTTGTTTTGTAACCTGAGCCCATTTAATGAAGTGACAGCCTTGTAGGCATCCTCCTGACGGATATAATTAACAAAACCGTAACCAAGACTCTGACCTAAAAAATTGAAAACTGAAACAATAATGACAACGAAAGCAGTGAAACGTAGAACGAAAACATAGCCGTTCAGCGGATTAAATTTAAATAGTAAAAGTTAAAAAAATAAGTACCATCAAAACTTTAAAACATAAAACAGAACTGCAAGAAAAAAATATTAGCAAAGAACAAAGGAAATAACTAAAACAGCGTGCTATTTTCACGAAACCATTCTAGTTAAAAGCATGTTAGGATGAAATAAGAAACTGGAAGAAAGCTTTGTGAGAAGCAGAGAGAGACAGAGAGAGAAATAAAAAGTATTAGTTATGATCATTCAATTTCTCTTGGGAAGAGTATCGATATTAAGGAGCTATTTTAGAATCAAACATAAGAAGTGCTCAAACCATAAGATAAACTAGACTATCTTTAATTTGCGAAGCGTGAGGTATTATATTTTTTTTGGTCATTCAACTTAGTATTACGAAGACTTTTAAATAAATCTCTACAAGATAATTAGAGTTTCCAAGTTTTTTTTTCTACAATGTCTTTAAGTCTGTATCGTTACACAGACTTTAGGCTGTTCAGCCTTAAGTGCAAGTTATGTTATTTGTTATTAATCGTGGGTCAAATATCTCCTTATAAAACAATGAACTGAATAATAATTTCAACGAGGAAATCGATTTTTTACTTCGTTTTGGATAAACAATGAAGTATTACTGAATAAAAGGTTTTGAAATCATTAAACGTCTATTAAATAATAGACGATAAACTCATTACCTCCAATTGATTACCATCCTTCTCATAGATTTACATATTCAAATTTTTTATTTTTTGTGGGATCGATTTCTGGAGTGATGAGCTATCCCTTACTGATTACTTTAACTATATTGCTCTTTCATAAAAAGAAGAAAATCTGCATAATTTCTGTAAAATGATAAAATCTATTTCGCATTGTAAGAAACGAAAATTTTTTTTAAACGTATTCTTCCCTAATTCTTTCCTAAAGCTTTTTTTAAAACTGATTTTCTAGCTCTCACATTGTTGAATGATGTTGATCTTGCCAATAAATATTGTCGCAAAGGTTTCATCAAAACTTTACTCACGAAGAAAAATATTTGGATGTATATGTTCCTGTTTAGATCAGATTTAATTTTAAACCTTAGGGGAGTGTTTTAAATCAAAAATTGAAACAATCCAACGAAAGTCTACCCGAAAATAGGGAAATGAAGAGAAGATTCGTCAAAAAATAGCAAAAATTCAGTAGGAAGCAAAAATCCTAAATCTAAGAATTGAAATAAAATGCATTCCCCATCAAGATATCCACTCTGAAAACTGATTTACACTCATAATGTGTCGTAAATGCTAGTACCAACTAATATTTCTGCAACACATAACCTTATAGCAATCCTAATAAATATAAACAACCACTTTAGCAACATATTCATAATCAAATATACTACTAACCAGTAACTTTATCGCGTACAAGTTTGCAAGAATCGATTTCGCCAAGCGTCGAAAACAAAGCATGCACTTCTTCCTGAGTCATGTTCTGTGGCAAATAATTGATGATCAGATTCGTTGCTTTTGCTTCACTGTCATTTTCCAGGATAGGAGAATTTGATGGCAACGTAGACGACGAAGCATAACACTGAAACTTCGTAAGTTTTTAAAATCTACCAAATCTATACGGTTTTAGAAGCCTGGAATAAAAGTCAAATAAAAGAAATGAACAACCAGTTATGTAAGAATGCGAGTTCACATTTCATATTTTTTTGTCAAGACAAATGAGAAAAGAGTGATGACTTTTATAAGTTTTGACTTCGCAAACATTAGGTTTAGGAACCGCTTTTTTTGCTTGTAAGTTCATTGCTTTGTTTTTTTCTCTTTTTTTTTTTTAACTAGGAGATTATTCAAAGCATCGACAATTGATCCACTCCAACTTGGTTCCAGATTAATCATCTTATTTGGACTTCTTTGTAAAAAAAAAAAAAAAAGCTTGCATAATATTAAAGAGACTTTATCTTTTGCTGCATTCGACTCGAATTGTTGCCCTCGTCTTCAACAGTAAGAAGATTTGGACAGCAGCAAGAAAGCTAAATATTTTGGAACCAGTTAAGTTTGCTCTAAATAACCCATTTCCTTTTATGACGTAAAGGTAAGTAATACAAAAAACAAGGCAATATTAGCTAACATTAGCATGAAACCTTAAGACTTCTAAGGCAACTTTCAAACCATTCCCTAGCTATCTTAATACTTTATGTCTGCATCCCACACCTGTGATTTTTGTCAACAAACTAAGTGACTGGATTTTTCACGTCATACTATAAAATATTGACATTACAAAAAAAGCAACATATCCTGGGGCTTCTTTCGAAGAATTGTCTATTCCTAAATTTATTTAGAATAAGCTCATCATTTACAACAAGCAAAAATCTAAGTTGCGGAAACTTTTGATATGAATAAAATCACTTAATCTATCTGCAGACCAACAATTACCTACGCTACCAGCATACTGAAACAACTTCTCTGCTCATGAGTTTTTGCTACTCTGCCTTCAACAACTTTTATATTTAATAGAATAAAATTTTAATTAAAATTAGCAATGTTCTAATGTTTTATCTAAACAAAGAAGTTGAAACAAACCATATTTTATGGTTTTAAAAGATCAGATTATTTTTCACCTGGTTGCTGTTCCCATTAGAAAGGGTTTGAGATTGCTGCTGCTGTTGTTGCTGCTGCATAATAATGGAACCTGCTTGACTATCCATATTTGCTGTGCACAAATGCACGCACTTTCTGCACTACGGCAAATTAACAAATCTTTGAAGTAATTTTGGTTTTGTATTTGACCAGTTCTCAAAGTACTTCTGCTGCACAGTACAACTTTTTTCGCTGGAAAAAGAGTCGAAAAATTATTCTAAAGTCTAAATACAAATAAATATAAATAATTTCCACACGATTAATAACCAAGTATTCTATTATTATTCATTTACTCGCGGTAAATTATCCATAAAAGACAAGTGAAATCGAATAAAATGTATTAAAATTAAAACAAACAAGGATATTAAAATTGAGAAGATCTGCAAACTAATTTATAAAAATATAATTCACCTTCTCTAAGTAGGTCATCGGATTCGAAAAACAATCGTTCGAGCTATAAAGCCCCACTCATTATCTCTAACATTAATTTTAATGGCACGAAAAAACAGCATCAACCTAGGACATTTTTCGTTTTTCATATACACTATAATTAAAAACTAGATTATTAGAATAGAATGTGTTTATCATACATTATCAACTATTTAATCCCACTGTAACAGTAATGATAGAAGCTCATTTCCAGACAGGTGATTATCGTCCTCAAAATGAGTAGGAAGAAATAAACAACTGACCTAGCTTACTTTATTTTATAAACCGAGCTAATAGTTTCTTTCACGTTTATTTACTATAGAAAACATCTTTAGTTTGAATAGTTGAATTTCTTATCAAAGACTAACCAAAAGTTGATAGATAATATGTTTACTTGGCTTGAGGACTCACAAATATTCTTAAAGACTGCACAAGTATGAAATACAATATACACTGGAAAAATAAAGTTTGAGTACTGAGTACCAATTCAGATCACGAAAAAAAATTGATATTTAACCGTCACAACATCCCAAATGACTCCCAGTTTATAGCAACAGCACGGAAAAAAAGTTCCGATAACTTCTCAATTTGGAATACAAAATTTAACAAAAAAGTAAAAAATAAAATATAAGGTGAGGAATCAAAGTTGCAAAACAATGTTTAATTATGACCTTCAAATCTCTTAATATCTTTACACCAACATTACCGACACTAAACATTAAAACCTCAAATGAGAATACCACAGTTCAGCTTAACTTTAAATAGACCTCATTTCAACAAAATTTCATTTCAACGGTAGCTCGTTAAACTTCTGAATCCCATAGTGCAACATATTTGAGATCAACTATCTCTAATATGCCTGTTTTATGGATTTTACTCATTCCATTGTCGCCATCATTCTCGTCATCATTATCATCCATTCCTTCATCAATTCTCGTTCATCATCATCCGTACATTTCAGTTGCAGCATTAGAATGACAAGAGAAAGGGAGGAAGAGGAAATCACTCTCATACTTTATTGATAGTAATTATAGGTATCAATGCCTAAGCCTCTCAATAAAATGTGAATAGAGTGTGATTCTGTGGAATGCACGGAGAAGAGAGGAAAATGAATAATAAACATGAAAATACTTTGTGACTGGCTGCAAAATTGTGTGGAAGAGAGGAACTCATCCGCATTGCAGGACTGATTCAAAACTGTGCAAACAATGCCAGTATAGAGAATAATCCAATACAGGTACACTGTCCGTGAACAATGTCTCCGTGGACAGATATCTTTTCTTCCATCGCCTTTCCTATGGCATATTCAATTTCGAATAACAAGACTCTTTTAAAAATAAATCAAAATAGAAAATTTGAATCCCGAAATTCATTCCTTACTTGTTGTCACCGATTTTCAATTCTCTCATAATCGAGTCTCGCAGATATGAAATGTAAAAAGTGCAATTCGTTCAAAGAAGTAGCATAATGAGTCGAAATTTCCGCTGAGAATGTTGACTACACTGCTGGAATATTGGAATGTGAGTGGCAAAATTAGTTTCTCCTCTCCCTCTTCCTTTATTATCAATATAGTTAACATGATAACAGGTGTCTCAGTATGAGGCATAATCAATAGCTAGATCTTGCATTGCAGTACGAAAGCTTTTTTCTTTTTTTAAAAGCTAACCAGAGGGACTACTACTAATGAAAATAGAATTAGTCTAACTTATGATTGTCAGCATTCTGAAAATGTGTACTGAACAGCAAATACTGCAAACAACATGTTGGGATGCTACTCAGAAACAGAGTAAATAGAAATGCGGTGGTTCAGAAAACTCTAAATTAGGATCTTTCGCCTAATTTCGCCATTGTCTTTCGATTAACTCATCATATTATTTCGTACTATTCTCATTATTAAATAATAACTTCTCTTGATAGGGTCTCTTTGACAGTTCCATATCGTTATGCATTAGACAGTTGAAGGACAAGTAATTGAATCAGTAAACCGATAATCGTTGTTGATTTGCTGAACCAATAGAATGATACAGATGCAAGAAGGAGTCAGAATCTCTCCACAGATTTGTTATTTTGATTGCAAAAAAATATGAATCTAAATATTTCATTATCAAAATACAAAATAAGGTGACATGTACTTCTCATCGTGCCGCAGAAGGCATCAATAAAGAAGCGATTTTATGTGTCACCTGCAAAAGGATGGCAACAGTGCAGCTACGTTTGGTACGCATGAGGTGATGGATAATATTTAGAAATCTGTGTGTCAAGTGAAGACATGCTGAAAGGATAAATGAGAATGTTGTTGGATCAGATGAAAGACTGGAAAAAGATTTCCTTTTGGCGTTGGTAGTTCGATAACAACCGATACTTTTACAGAACAGGTGAAAACTACAGTCAAATGACATCCTGTTGTCCTCTTCTTATATCCACAATATTATGATTAAAGTTGCATGAAGCTCAAGTGATCAGCGTCCAATAATCACAAATAATGAGCCTCACCTTTCCACATATTTACTAATCTGATTTTGAAGGTCAAAACTCAAACTGAGAAACTTTAACTTGCTCTGCAAAAGGGAAATGATGAGAACATAATTATGTTTTTTGGAAAATGGTCTTTTCAAATTCTAGCCAGTTAGAAATCACAGATCATCCATGATTAGAAATATAGAATAGAAACTATTGATTTGGAACACATGTCGAACACATGCAGAGGAAGGTTTCATATGAAATGCATACGGTAAATTTCGTCTGGTGATATGGTTGAGAATTCAGGACACAGCAGCAAATGTGAAGTAACATTTTAAAAAGAGCTTTGTATTCATTATAGCAATTAAGAAAGTTCTGAATACAATTGGGATATTTAAAACTTGAAATATGAATGGTATATTTCATTTTAAGAGAAACAAGTTATGCTTAGGATCACATCACCGATTAGTCAATCATCTTCACGGAGCACTGTTCAAACTGCTTTAGTTTCAAAGGAGACAAGTTTCTGGCAATAAGGGTGACAGAGCATAAAGATGAATCTCGGTAGGAAGATTATAGATTGGAGAAAAAAATATCGTCTAAGCTTGATAGATAGTTGATATGGATAAAGATAATCCTAAGAGTGATGACTTACTAGTATAAAAGCAAATACAAAAATTCTGTACAGCCTGTAAAGTAGATACTGATAGATAAAATGGCGAGAAAGGTTGAAAGAGTTCTGTTTCCTTAGATGTAAATGAATTTCATGGGAGTGGAATGAATATTTTGTCTAGCAGAAGATGGAGAGGTTGCAGTATTGGAAGTCTCAAAGGAAAGACATTAATTCACAAGTTGATTCCCAGGTCCTTCATAAATCATACTTTGATAATTTGTCCTATAGTATGGATTAAAGGTTTGAATGAATGAAAAGTTTTTAAATGTATTTTTTTGGGGCGATATATCACAAAAGGAAACAAGAACTTACTTGAATTATTGCTCAATTTTTAAAAATTGCTCAATTACCAGTAGTCTAAAGCTAACTATTACTCGTGGGCACTAGCAATCCTTTTCAAAATATTACTTCCTATGGAAGTGAAGACTGAAAATATCGACGAGATGTTTTCATTTAATACCTTCTTATTTCCAAATGATATATATCAATTGATGGAATGAAGATCACCTCCCAAATCATTCTGCGTTTCTGAATTTTCTAAAATCTAGAAAACTGATTTTGCTGAAGTCAATGTATCACACATGAATTAATAAATCTATTTGTTTGATCGCTTCTAAAAATGTTATACTTATTTCTCTTAAATCCACTTGACCGAGAATATTATTCAATCTATTAACCTTTTCAATATTTTTTCAAGGTTACAACACATTTCTTATTTCTATAAACTGCTTTAAAATAGAATTGATTAGAATTGCGTAATTTTTAAGGAAGCGATAATTATAAGACACTGAATGAAAACCGAATTGTTTGAAAATGGTGAGGAATGGAATGATGACAGGTTGGTTAACTTGCCATAAGTTCAATTTGATTTATGATATCAATGTGTGAAATGGCCTTTGTAGCTTTCCCTGCTTCAATTCATTTCACTGACAATAAAATTTGAAAACAGCCGGCTCAGTAGGAATGCCCTGCTGAGGTGATTGTTTTACCTTATGAGATTAATAATAAAAATATACAAACCATACCTTTTCTGCTTTTTTAAAATGCCTGGAAATAAATGGTACCATTACAGTTCATAAATAACTTTCGAATGACTAACTGAAAAGGTACAGGATAACGACAGCTGCACAATCAAAGTTTTCCTTTTAGGGATAACAAATCAGACGAAGAAGTGTAAAGACTTAGGAAAGAGAAGTAATTATCTCTGATCGGTGTTCCGTTCCAATGTCTCTGGGTTTAAATAAAATAACCACTCAGCATCACCTACATTTTGAAATGCTAATTGTTCCGTGCAAATTTTCATCTTCTTAGCAAACAGAACCTTATGGTAGTAACAGAATTAAAAAAGCTAAGAACTGAAGGAAGAAATCATGGGTGAATTCAAGTAATCAAGGCATTTAAGTGAAGTAATGGTTACGATAACTTATTGCTCATTATCTATCAGTAACATAGTACCAATTCAAATTTAACTCAATAACTCATGCAATGAAATTTCTATCTAATTTTTCGCAGAATTATATTTCGTTTATTTTGGCAGTTGGAGGTGTATGAAAAGCAATTACAAGTTGTTTTTGTGACGTCAATCAGAGCTCAACTTGCATTTGAGCATTGTGCATGCTGTTCAGGAAACGAACTGTGCAAGAAAATGCATAGAGGAAAAATGACTGTTGAGACCTTTCAGTTATTTGCGAATAACTACCTGACTGATCATTTTCTGATCGTTATTTAAGACGATAATCAATAAATTCATCATCTAAATATCATGTTACTATAAATGGCCCTCAAGAACCTCAACCTAACCAGCACGAACAACCATATCTCGACTACGACTGCATGGTAAACATTTCAATTAATACATGATCATAAGAGAATATAAAAGAGCACTATAAAAAAATATTAATTGTCCTGTTCTGATATTATCAAAAATACATCCACTAAGTTGCAAGTAGTAGCCATTAAATAACTATTTATTCTTGGATTTTGTGAAGGGGCGGTGTAAGCACAAATACGTTGGATTATTACTTCTCGAATTATAAAAAGTCTTACTCGTTTCTTCGTTATCTAAAACCACCTAGTAACATGTAATCTTCTGATAGAATTTCTGACACATCGAAGAGCTAACCATTCAACAACTGGTTATTTCCATACTTGAAATTTCTGTACTTCAAAAATTCATATTGCTATTCCAGCATAACCTTAATATCTTTTTGTAATTATGTTGAAACAATCATTTGGTTTTGTGTTAATGAGGGAATTTTTAATACCATATTTCTAATAAAGCTGTGCAACAAGGAAAAATGAAAAGGAAGAAACTTTTCTGTGGAGCATGAGCTGCGGAACAATCACGTAATAAGTTTAAAAAAATATATTTTTTTTAATAATGTTTTAATCGTAAGTAACAAACTGTTAATAATCACATATGAAAAATATGAAGTTATTCATTAACGAAACAAGATTTTTTTATTGAAATGTAGTTTTTGAGAATGGCGGTATTAGGGATACTACTCAAAGATGAGAATTTTAGCCTGATTTATTGAAAATATAGCACTTTGGAATAACAAAGTCTTGAAAAATTATAAGAACAAGTGAAAGAAAATGCAAAAATTTTATGCTGTTTTTGAATTTTGGAATTTCCCTAAAATTCTGATATTTGTCGGCATTTAATTTTAAACTTATTTGTCAATTATTTGGAAAATTTAATGATATTTTATATTGAAAGCTGGCACAGAATCGTGTTTGATAATTGTCTTTCACTTGGAATTCATTGCAATTTTTAAGTCGAATCGAGACTATTTTAAAAAAAGAACTGGTAAAAAATTGCTTATTTTAAAAATTTTTTTGTCAGGCGAAACTTCCGTAAAACGGACGGAAAGCGAAGTAAAAGAATAGATTAGTAAGTGTTTCACTGAACCCTGAACCCGAAGAATAGAAACCGTCGAGGCAGAGAATTTCTCTTAAAACTCAGCAAGTCGATTTCATGCTTTCTGAACCAGATGACTTACATCCTCTCAAGGCTATTCCAAGCAACTCGAGAACTCCTGGATCCCATATGTTTTATTTGAATGTGTTGTTATTCACTGATGATTCATTTGAAAAATATCTCTCGCAAAAAGTTAACGAATTATAATAGAACTGAGAAAAGTAGCACGCAACTCTATTTTTTTGGCATATATTTCTAATGGCTACACGAAAGACATGTAGCATGCATGATACTACAGCTTACTGCACTGCACAATTATTTTAATTAATTTTGCGACATGTAAGTAATGAGTGGAGAGAGCGGAAGTTTCACAATTTATGAACCCTATATTTAACTAGAATATGTGCAGTTATTGAGGTAAAAGGAGAACGTATCCGGTGTATTGGAAGGTGAGGTATTCTGCATCCTTTACGACATCCTCGCAACTACCGGGATATTTCATCTGATAGTTTCATTCTCACTTTTCGCGAGGAACCAACCCACTTCGCCCTTTGACTTCTCTTTTTTTTTCATCTGACTCCTGATGAATAGTAATACTAGCATCATTTCAACCAGTCACTTCCGGACGGCATAATGAAAATATTTTTGCGTTCATTAAATGATGCCAATTCCGTCGAAAACTGAATAATCAGCATTATAGGTTCAGAATAACAAGTATTTGTCATTATTGATGTTAATAATACTTAACATGGGCCAGTAGTGATATAAATAGGACTAGATATGTCAAGTATAATGAGATGACGCAGTAGCTTAGGAAGTAATGATCATGAATTTGTTGATTTCTGAAGCATTTTGTCTTTTTAGATAAAATTCTAGTTGTGGATTGTGACACTGGAATAAGTGGTAAAGACGTTAATTTTAAACTGAAAATATTTACAGCAATTTGTAGAGATGTTTGAAGTCTTCTAATATATCTCTCATATTCTTTCATTTCAATCTGAAATTCGAAGCAGCTCTTCTCTACTTTATTTCTCTCATCTCAAATATAAAGATTATTCCTTTCCTAGTCTACGTGCTTAAAAAGTTTAAATAGAATAATTTCTCAAATATCCTAACCTAAAATATTTGAAATTTTCTTAGGAAATGACTTATTTACGAAGTATAGTCATTTCCTGCTTGGCAATAGAAAATTTTTTATTCTCCTTATACTGATTGATGAAAGGAATATTCTGTAGAGTAAAACAAGTCCAGAATAAAATTTCGATGATACTATTTAAATTTGTCGAAAAGCTAATGAAACAGATTAGTTCAAGACCAGGATGCCTAATCCTCACATTTATTACAAATCTGAAGTTCAATATCAGAGAGTTTTCTGCCAATCAGCATAATCAATATGAATGGAATGAAAGTGAACTGTATTAAAATGAAGTTTGAAAAGTAAGGCATACAAAATTATTCAAAGGATTATTTCCAGTCAGAAAATTGATTCAAATGGCATGAAGAGAGTTTGTTATCTCGCTTGTTAATGGTTTTTACCCGAGAAACTTTTTCAGATCTTTCGTTTGCACTCTTTCATTATATAAAGACTAAGCTGTATGGAATATGAAGCTAATAATAAAATAGTTTTCACCACATTAATATTAAACACATTTCTTTCGATGTTAAAATGGAACAATTCATCTAGCAGAAATAATGGTGCTATCAGTTTTTCAATCTGATAATCTTTTAATATCATGTTAATTTCTAGGATATATCGGAGATACTTATAAGATTTACAATGAAAAGCAAAAAACTTTGTTGTTGTTTTTTTATACGATGGTGGAAGGCTTCTTATAAAAGTTTATTTTCAATAGGAAAATGTTAACTAAGAGACAAAATAATTTTCGTTGAAGTGAAAAAACATTTTCAAAACAAGAGCTATTTCCACAGAAAAATAACTGGAGAAGAAAGAAGGTAAGTAATTGCTTGGTGAGTGAGCAGTGGAAAAAAAATCCCTTTAAGCTTACTTCAGCAACAGCTGTTTTAAAAAATGGTTCATGCAAATGATCTCTGAAGAAGAAAATTGATAAAACTAAAAAAACGATAAAATCATTCGATCAGCTGTTTTAAATAATCAAAAATAAGCCCTTTTTTATCAGCTCGACTTATTTCTGCTTGGAATTCCAAGGATCCTACACCACTATACTGCACTAATATTCTATTTTATGGTCTTTTGCTTACGGCTGATAATACATGATTAATATAACTTGTTCCATGCTTGTATAAAATCAGAAAAAATTTTCGAAGAAAATTTGCTCGCAATCTTCAAAAATGGAGTGAGAAAAATTTTTGACCGTTTACTGAAATTTAAAAGCAGTATGAAAAGAGAAGTACTGCATTTGATTTCTATATGGTTATTATGTATCACTCATTTCTATAAAAACCACTGTTTTTGTTAAATTAAAAAGAAAATGACAAGGGTTTTGCTATATCAAATTCAAGTACAGTGTTCATTTACTTACATTACTGTTACTAAAAATGATGAGGAGTTTACAACATATATATATATATATATATATATTCTTCACCGCGGAGTTCCAGCTGTTGACCGAACACGGGGTTGAGTTGTTTAAATGTTCACAATTAATGCGAATCTGAGATGAGTTTTTGTTGCTGCCAAGAACCAGTGCAGTAACTGATGGCTCTGGCGTACCACTGAACAGCTCAATTATTTTCTGAATAGTTTTTTAATTAGTTGATTTTGAAACCGTTAATAGTGTGAGAAAAAAGGGGAAGTTCCTTAAGATGTTTGATCGTTCTGGTTTGATCTCGTGATTGGCCACTAAATCATAATAGTATGTCGTGTTCCCAAGTTCATTCACTACCCATGCTGAGGTATCGAATTATTCAAGTCAATTGCTCTCGTCAAAATCCTCTTTTTGAGAAAAAAAGATAGTAGAAGTATTAGAAGTGAATGAAACAAAATGCCGATCAATGGAAGAAATACGTATGGAAGGATGTTCTTAGGATTATCAACTGGGATTGGTAAAAAAAAAAAAATTGTCCACTTTGGTATAAATGAAGCTTTATAATTCAATTGATGGATCACAAAGTGAAGGAAAAGCGCAACCGACAGCAATCGTGAAAACTTCAGTAATCTTTTATAACTCAGTATTTCATCTACATATTTCAAACAAGCGCAAGATAAAAGATGAAGGGTATCGATCTTCTACCTAATGGCTATGATCTCTCCTGTATTTCTCAAATATCTGCAGCTGCTGTCTCTTGCTGACCTATAACCCTTCCTACTGGAGTCTATAAAAAAGTATTCTATCTCTAAACTCCTCCTGTCTTCGCAATGACTTCATTTGCTACTCCATATATACCCCTTTAGGTGTATCAGTGAAAGAACAAGCAGCAGATGATGACAGAATAAGCAAAGAACATTGTTTTGGTGTGGCAGATGGTAGACGAGTTGCGAAGTGATATGAGTGATATAAGCGAGAATGTTATTGGAGTGAAAGGTCTGCTGAGGTGGTAGTGTGTTGTGCGATAGGAGGAAGGAGTAACAACGGGGATTTAGCGAATGATCTAATATAATAATACTAAGAAACAGCAAAACTGGAGTTTAATTATCAGGGTAGAGTGTTCGTTCCCCTTGCTGTTTAAGGTACCGCACGAAAAATAGATTGACAGTTTCGTGAAGAACGCAGCATAAAGTCCGTGCTGGTCTTTGCAGACGTGATGGCACTGTCACGCTCCATATTGATCTGCGCACGCTCAATTCAGACATCATGTTGCATGAGCAGTAAGTTATCTACATTATTTATCCTTCTTCCTCACGCCATACTCTTCCACGGCATCTCAAACAGTGACATTTTTCAAATGGGTGTTTCGTCAATTCATTATTCCCACACTGAATAACTGTATCCTTTCAAGAAAGAGGACCGTTAACAATTGATGGTTGGTATCCTCGTGATCATATGCCAGATGATTATCCGAAGAATGAGGAAGAACGACGCGCAGCAGCAATAAAATATGGAATGAGGCCGGAAGATTATAAGTTAGCTCTATTTTTTTTTAGAGGTTTCTATTTGATTAATGGATGTTTCGAAAGTTTCCTTATTTTTCTGACATTTCTTTCGAGTCATTTTTGTCATTTATAATGGGATTTATTTATCCTTAATTTTCATTTGTAGACCATATGATAAGGATGATTACTTCAAGTATGCCGGGAATTACCCGGATTATGGGTGTGTCACTTATGACCACAAGGATCCATATGAAAACTGGAGCGATCCTCACTATCGAAGAAATTGGGGTGAAGGAGTGAGTATCTTAAGCTGTTTGAATTATTTTTCAAATTCTCCCCTGATCGGCTAAAACTTATTTTAATTATTGAGATGTATTAGAAATTGATAGTGATATGTCAATCTCTCTTCAACATGTCATTTTTATACTCAAATTCTCAACCTTCTAATCTTACAAAAGGTTGAAGAGGGCTTCATTTTATGAAATGTCAAGATGAATAATGAGTTTTTAGCCTCAAGAGAAGTTAACCTGATTGCACCTTTATATTATATTATCGAAATACTAGATTAGCATGTGAGTAGAAGATCGCGTTCTTAAGCACCCTTTACTTCAATTTTTGAAAATTCCAGATGGAAATTCAAGCAGTGATGCATACAAGTGATCGTGACTCATATACCAGCATTGACGATGAAGAAACTTCAATGTAAGTTTAACTTTCCTTCATTCGAAAAGGTTTTAAAGTATTATTCATGGTGTTTGGTTTACTATATTAAATCTGTCAAAGTGATCGACAATTTCTGCATTTTAGATGGACAAACACAGTGATTTTTTGTCGTCATTTAATCCCAGCACTAATTTTTTGTTGGATTGGGATTCAAACATGGCCAAAAGGTCGCAAATGGAAAAATGACATTGTAAGCTTGTTTTAATTGCTATATATTTTTAAATTTCAAGATTTCGGATAATAGATTCTTGAATAAAGCAATTTTTTCCTTTCCCTGCTTTTTATGATTGTTTCCAAGGTCGTGCTGTAAATAAATCTACATTTTTTGAACATTCTTGATAGGATTACAATTTTTTTTTTTCAGATGCTAAAGCAATATCCTTATGATATCAAACGAGCATATCCATTTACTGATCCGCGCATCTACCCAATCACCAACTATACATTTGAACCTATGGATTAATATCTGAAAATCAAGATGCGTAAGATGTATCTAGAGAACTTTTCTGTGGATTATTGAAAAAAGTCTTTTAATAAGAAAAGATTGATATTGTGGTATTGTTAACGTATAGCATTTGAAAATATATGTATTTTAAACATTTGATGTGAATATTCATTTGGTAATAAAGGATTAATCAACAGAGTTTAGTTCTTCCAAGCAGTTATACTTCTGTTAGTGTATTTTTCATTTCTGTGAACTTCTGGAAGCACAGGCATGAGAGTCACTATCAGGAGCAAGCGTGCCTTACCTTTCTTACAAATAGGATTGTGAGGATTATTTTCTCACAAATTTTAGTATCTTTCATTCTAAGTAGAGGGTTAATTCCTTCTGCTAGATAGGATGGAAAGTGTGATTTATCATTCTCTGTTCTAGGCATCCGTAGTTCCATATTAATATTTGCTTTCTGGTTTTAAATGCTAGGTGTGGGTGTTGTTTTACGAGGAGGTTGTTAAAATCGTTTTTTAATGAGATTTTTCGCTTTTTTGGACTGTATTATCTAGATGAATTTATGGTGTAAAATCTGGGTTCAGATTTTTTGTCGATTTCGTTATTTCGTGGTCTCAGTGATCTTAGTGGTTTTTCATAGCAGCTTTCCCAAACACTTTTGCTGTTGTAAAGCTCAATCAAGTTGATAAGAACAGAAGAACAATGTTGTATCTGGAGGATTTCTTGGAATGTAAGTTGTATGTTTGAGATTTAAGCGTCCTTTTGCAGGCCAAATTCTTTTTAATATCAGTGGCCGTTTACTTGCTTTGTTACAGTGCTTGATCAACTACCGGGAGAGTTACGAGATCGAAGCACAGAAGTTCGAATGCTTGATCTGCAAGCACAGCGTAAGTGTTGATGTTTATCCTGTTGAATGATAAAAAAGCCCTTAATATATCTTTGGCCAGTTTATATCTTGCTAACGCTATAAAATGTGATCACTCATCTGTTGTTTGATACATAACCAAATTTGCGAATTTTTCAAAACTTTTGTAGTAAGATTTTTAAGAGCTATGGAACCATAAAAACACTGAATAAGTGGGTTACGGCTGCATTATCCTTATTGTTTTGCATCGTTTATTATGACAACTACTATTTAAATTCGAATTTAGTTTTTCAGAATTTCATGAGCGAGCCAACAAAGAAAGAGATGAGTTCTTTGCCACAGGTGGAACTCTTCCACACGATGTTAAAGTAAAGCGCTACAATGAAATCTTGGAAGTGCGTTTGTAATATAAATTATGTTTTAATTTCGTACATTTTCAATATTACTATTATTGTTTTGAAGAATATTAAAACAAATCTCCCATCTGGTTCTGCGTTATAATGCGAGTCATAATTTCTTAATGCTATTCTGCTAATCAGTTTTTATTTTACTTACAATGTATTAGTTTGGATTTAATACTGATAGAGAATTTGAGAACTTGTCCTTGTAGCTTTATGCGCAAGCGAAAGCTCTTTCGGATGAAAAAGTGGCGATCTTGGATGTTTGCCACTCACTGTTATTAAAGTATAGTCAAAAATTGAACAAAGAGATACTCCACTTCAAACTGGAGCTTGAAGCTGATAATCCCGGCATTACTGAACAGATTGAAAAAAGTGAGGCTTGAAATTTCCGTTTGCTGTTGAGGTAGTGTTCTAACTACGAACATTTCTTCGATACATTTGTTTTCCAGTTTTTTTGTCTTTTTCTTGGGCAGTCCTGTTTCATGAATCTTTTATTATTCGGTTTTACTTTGTTTAACATCAATATCTCCTAATCTTTTCCTCTTCATTTCCTTTTACTGGCAATTGTTTTTTCTTTTGCAGAATTCAATGAAGTGGAAAAAAATCTATTCCTTCAACGTAAAGAAAGCAAGTTCTTTTTTCTATTTTGTTGGAATAAAAACTTTTAGGAAGATGGTTGGAAAGACGTTAAACGTTTGGTAAAAGAAAGTTGTAGAAACACGTTCAATAAAAATTTTGCCAAAGTACTGCTGCTAAATGTTTAAACAGTTCTGGGGAATAAAGGACATGTTTCAGGAAGACGGAGGTATCGTGAAGCCAGTGCGAACCTTGCGAACATGATAAATGGGAATTCAGGTATCCTGTCCGAAGCATCAAACACTGGTTCATCGCGTGGACAGCGAGGTTTCTATTTATTTTCAGTTTACTATCAGTGCTACATTTGTGCTTCATTTCTAAGAAAAAGAAAAAACTTGATTAAGGACAGTTAAATGAATCGTGCGAAGGTGGACTGGATCTGACTGCTCAAACTCAGCAAAGTGGAAGTCATTCATTGCTGTCAGCAGCGGGGGCACATAGCGATGAACCTGGACCGAGTGGTAACCGGGCACACAGTGTCATCTGCGACCGTGATTCTGATTTGCCCCCGCTGAAGGTAATCGTGGTGAGTTGACTAGAATACAAATCGTGTTGCAACACCTGTTTAGTAACGGTAATTAACCGTAAAATTTTGCATTACTTGATGCTACACAACAAATATCGTTTCTTCGCCACCATTTTATTATACTTCACTCAATCCAAAAGTTGAGTTCATGAGAGATTTTGAGAATTTATGTCTGGTTTTTTGCTGGTTGAGTAGTTTCTGCACTTTCTTTTTATTTCTCTTGCATTTTAACTTGAATTTAATTCATTTTTATGAAAATTGTAAAGTTTACCATATGACATAGTCTGAACCGTTAGCTCAGGAATTGTTGGGAACGAAAACAGAAAGTCCTAAGCTACACTGCAATCAGCTATATAATGTGTGAACAGGAGATATATTTGCGAAATTATTATATTTTATATCATTAACTTCTCCAAAGTACTACGAAATGAAACATAAATTCAAATTTCCTAGTTTATGGTTTCATAGGCTGGTTTCATATCACTCTTCTTTATAATTAACTTGGAAGCTATTAGAATTTGCTCGAGTACACGTAGGATTATTGTACGGTATTTTGGTATCAAATCGTTTGAGTAAGGTGCATGTATTACTAATATTAACAAAAAATTTTTCTTTTTTCTTTTTTTTTTTTTATTTTTACTCATTTTGCAGAGGCGTTCACTTGTCACTCCTCAAAAAATCATCGGTATTAGTAATGTTCATTCATCATCCGCAACTCACACTCAGTCTGTCGCAAGTACTGCTGTGGATCGTGGTTCGTTATTTAAATTGTTAATTCTTCCTCCTTAGAGTTACCATTATGTGTTGGAAGTTTCAAATGAAATAGGTGGTTGTGATTTGGAAATCGTGGGCTTATTTACTTTTTATTATTTCTAATGTTAACTTGAAAATTTGATTTCCACTTCTAAAAGTGACAAAATTCTTGGATTTTTAAGAGAGATTTTAAAGGTGATGGTTGGAGTAGCTCACAAATTCAGACTCCATCTATTTGCTCACAAGTGCAGTTCTCAGTCCATCCTGCGAAAACCTTATCAAGTGTTAGTTTTAAAGAAATTCATGAGTTAATTTCTATTCCTTGGGTTAATTTGCGGAGAAAGTGATTTTTTTGCTTAAATGAAGGAACCTTGAAAAAGTTATTCATCTCATAAGGTTTGCAAATTGGTTGGCCCTTTTTTCGATTACATATATCTAATATTCGCCATGTTTTATTGTGAGTAAATTGTTTTAATTGTATTTTTTCAAGTGTAGCGCTGTTGGGACTGTATAATTCTTTATTTTTTATCTTACAGATTTCATTATTATTTTAAAATATCAGTTATCAGTTAATATATGACAACTTATAAATCCAAAATACTGCTGAGTTTATGGGTTGATTTTCACTAAATAACTTGTCTGGTGTAATTTTTTAAATCTTACGGAATAAGAAAGCATCAAAAAAGTACGTCGTTTAGCCAGGTGCTTCCGGAACATCTGGGCATCCTGTTCCGGGACAATCGATGATGTCACTTGCCGCTCAAGAAAGCCGACATGGGCGTCCGAGAAAGTAGCCTTTTGTATTCTTAACGTATTTTATGCTTGTGGTCATAATTTTAAAGTTCGCTTCACTGGAAACCTTTTGCATTTTGTGGTTAGTATTTTTGATCTTTCGATTTTTTTTTTGCAGAGAAATGACTCTTTGTGCTTTAGGCTAACCTCCAGAGCTCAAGAAATGCTGTATACTATGCAACGCCATGAACGTCGTGCAACAAGTCTTACTTCATGTTCACCCGAATTAATGCAGGGAAGTGATGATGAATCTGATTCTGATCGACGTGTTTGGTGTTTTTGTCGTGAAGCAAGTTCTTTTTTTTTCGTTTGGAATTTGGAATCTGTCAAGTAGTAAATTAACTACTGGAAAATGCTGTACTTTAGTTTTTAGAAAAATCCGTTTTTACGATTATTCTGAAATTTAGCAAAAGCTTGAAATAACCGAAAATTATCTGAATTTTATTAACCACTTTTAAAATTTCTGCTTTTCGATATATTCCTTATATCAAGAGAATTTAAAAATTTTCTGGGGATTACTAGGTTTGCTAAGTGAAAAAGCAAGAGAACTATGATATTAAGTAAAAAATTCACCTTTGGAAGATAGTTTTCCGAGATTTCTTAAGAACACTTAATGTTCACTACCATTGACGAATCAAAATGTCTCTTAGATCTATTTATTACTAGAATTCTGATCAATCAGAAGTGTTGCGATTTTATATTTTCGACGTTGACGATTATTCAGGAAAGTATTGGACGTGTATATTGAAATATGGGAATTCCAAGTAGTTTTAGTTCTGATATTTGGGTTTGGAATAAAAATGAGTTAGGAAATTTAAGCTTTCCTATATCATGCTTGCATATTTTCTTTCCTCGCTCAGTTAACTCTTCTTGCATTATAGAGTTGAACGAATACAAATTATGGGTATAAATTATATCATTTGCTCATTAGACATAAAGCCTTATCACTGTATGATTTCCATTATGTGAGCGATTTACTGTTTTCAACTATTCTTCTCTTTCAGTTATGGTTTTCCCTTTCATTATTGGTGTAAAATTGAAATATAAATATAGTGAAGTCTGTTGGTTTGAATTAGCTCTGGTAATAATAGTGTTGACATTTTCTGTGAGGTATATTAGTATCATATTTTTAGAACCTGAAATGCAACTTAGGATTGGAAATGGTGTTTTAATACCTTTTAAATAGTAGTTCTTAATAATCTGTATAGAACGAAAGGAATAAATTGTTTCTGTATGATAGGATTTTCATATAAGGCATATTAGTATCGTTTTTCATCTTGTGCTTATTTCGAAAAATAAGAATTCCATAGCAAAAAAAGATATAAATATGGTACAGTATGATAGAAAAACCAGCATGGATTCAGAAGGTTGTGTTCTACGAAATTCAAACGTTAAAGTTTTAATGAAAGAATTTATTATATAATGGACAGAACAGTATATGAAGAACTGAGTAAGAAACCTTTTGGTACGCATACCAAATGTTTTTAAGCAGCATAAATTCTTCATGATTTTTGGGAAGTAAGATATTCCTTAATGTGTGATTCATCTTAGGTTTTCTTGAGAATAGAAGTGAAGACTAAAGAGTTTCGAAAAATGTATGTTATATTGAGAAACCTTTCTCCAGCACTTTTTAATTGTTCATCAGTTAATTCTTCTTATTAATTAATTAATTTCCAGAAAGGGTATGGCTCGATGGTCGCTTGTGATGATCCCACTTGTCGTTATGAATGGTTTCATTATGGATGTGTTAACGTCATTGAAAAGCCTAAAGGGAAATGGTACTGCCCTGAATGTGCACCAAAACATTCAACGCTTGAGATGACTGGAACAAGTAAAACATGACTTGCAATTTTTTTTCAGTCTAAACTTTGAAAGCATGTAACTTCCGATCCAGATTGCCTGTTTGTTACGATAATTGTCTGCCGGTATGGCATGTAATTAAATATATACAAGGTATGCAATTCTCAGTGCAGTTCCACTAAATTATTGACAGATCAAACTCTCTCTAAATTCATGATACTGCCTTTCTACATTTTTTTCACCAATAATACTCCTCACTTATATTTTTGTGATGGTAACTTTAGTTATCTATTCTGATTATTACTGTGTACTTTTCTTTTTTTTTTTTTCTTACAGATTCCTTTTACTAACGTCTATGTTATGTTGTTATGACTATTAATCCTTTATCTACCTCATATTTCATCGAAATATGTAATACTAACATTATGTGAGCATTCACGGATTTATTTTATTATGAAAGATGCTGGCACTAAATATTGGATAGTTTTTCAAGTAACTTTGAAGGAATAGTTCCTAATAAATTACTGAAAGATCCTGTTTCCTCTGAATTTGTATTTTATGCTTTAGTTATTGTTAACTATTTTACATTTTTGAGCTCGGTTTTCTGTAATGGTAATAAAATTAACCATCCGTTACAATGCATCTGCTAGTTGAACTTTATCCATGACGTTTGGCTGTTTCTTATTCTTTGGAAAGGCGAATTTTGAAGTATTTTAAGACTAGTGTTTGTTTACATTCGTTTTAATTCTTCTGTATGATTGGGAGGCAGTTGAGGAGCTGAATCACTTTAACTAGTCATTGCTTTCTTTACCCTTGCGCACTTAGTCGAAACTTCTCGGGACATATTTTCCAGAATATAATTTGCTCAAATTTTCTCATTCTCCATCCACTAATCAATAATAATATGCTGTCAGCTACATTCAGTTTTTATTTTTGTTAGTAATCCTTTCTTTACTTTAGAAAGTACTGTCAGTATATTACTATTATTGATGTTTCTGCAGCAATTTTTTTCACGTTTTTGTTTCATGCATTGCATTTAAAATGGTAAATCCCCAAGCAGATCATCATATTTTATTCGAGTCATAAGAAAGTTTTCGACAAAAAACTCGAATTTAATAATTTCCGAACTACTGAATCCAGAATTCAGTAAAGATTCATTCAAGTTATAATACCGAATACCGATGTAATAACTGGAGATCAGGTATATTAGTAGATAATTGAAATATACAAATTCTGCAAGTGTAGTTGGGTGTGACACTGGCATAGAAATACAAAAACTGAGAAAGGTTTTTGATTCATTTTGTTATTGCAATTGTTTATGCTAATATTTTTTCTCTCGTGGACATGGTTGTTCTTACTTTATGAAATTGTTCTTTATTAAAACGTACTCCTAATTGAAACAGCTCAAGTACAGAAAAAAGAAGAAAAGGACAAATAGATTCGGACTATGACCAGTTTTTTCCTTAACATTGAACCGTTACTAGCTGGAAGTCGCAGGGACCGGAGTAATCGTAGTAGTTGGAAGTCGGAGGGACCGAAGTAATCGGAGTAATGAAAACTAGCCTTTAGCTTCCTCTACAAATTACTAAAGCCTACATTTACAAATAGTATACAGTGGTTGCAAGATGATAAATTCTTCATCCGAATAGTTTCATCAGTATCAGTTAATGAGAAATCACCTCTTCGAGCTTAATTGATGGAATTAAGAACTTTGTGAAATAAAGCAAAACGTTGTACGATGGATGGAACAAGATTATGAACTGTGTCCATTGCATCATAATTTATCAATATCTGAAATATTTATTGATCTAGGCATTCAATATTCAATTCTAAGTGCATTGCCATTAAGGCTAAAACCTAACCCAATGAACAGCCCTGGCTGTTGGTCTAAACTTTGTCTTGGGATTCTTGAAGCTGTTAAATAAGCTGAAGGCGAAGGAAGTGAGTTGGCAATCATACACCGTAGGTAGGTAAATTTTACGCAAATTTAATGTATTAAAGTTCTTGAATTCATGGCTATAAGCCGAATGATGAAGTGACTTAACTATTAAAAACTTCAGGTTGGTAAAGGCCGTAGGAATTCATATTCCCATTGAACCATATTAAAATTTTAATAATGTGAGACAGCTGAACAAATCGAGAAATCTTAAGCATGAATTCTGAGGATCACAACTTTCGGATGGAGACAACAAAAAGTAAGTGAAAGCGAAGGGGGACATTATTCATCCAATCTTAACAAACTAAGATGTTCTAGACTTCTTTTTTTTTTTTTTTTTTTTGATTGGATTTCATAGAACTTAATTGGTTGAAGCATATACCGGTAGCTGTGGTAGTGAAAGTAACAGTAATCAAATTTTAAATGATTGGTGGGTGATTTAGAAAAAAAAACACTTAAAATCTTTAAAAATAGTACAAGATTGAACAAAACATTGGAAAGGAAAAGAAGGACAGGTAGCATATATTTTTATACTTTTAATACATCAGGTATAAAAATATAAACCGCACAGATGTAAAAAAAATATATCTACATATGTATAAAATATAAATAAAAATAAAACTATTTGTATAAGACAGTACCGGAGATGAATACAGCATGAAATAAGAAGCATGCCTACGAAAGGTGATGCAGGATGTGTTTCCTTTTTGTTATGTTTGTAGATACATTCCCGGATCAGCACTGTCGTGGAAAAACGAGCATTTGTGCAGTGTGCAGGAGAATTTTGAATCAGACTCATTTTAATTTAAATGCATAATAGTTCGATGTTAATTATTGTGAGATTCATTTCAACTGTGAAATGGCCGCGAAACACCGAAACGACGTAATCGAGGTATTTCTCACTTCAGTTGACTTCTTTAGCTTCCGTAAGGTCCACCCAATCGTGGAATTTATCTTGCTTTTCAAAAATGTGCAGCATACAATTTGCATCAGCATAACGTACGTCAAATACAGTAATGAGTAAATGAAATGGTGCAACAAGAGTATGAATAAAAAGCATGCAATGGAATAAATGTGGATTCTTATTTCAGAAGATAAGATACGTAACAAGAGAAGATTTGTTTAATTTAAACACAACGGTAATTTTTTCTCGGAATTCTCTGTATAGAAGTGATTGAGTCTACAAATTTCGGAAAACAATCCGGAAGACCAAGATGGGTTCTACTGCTCAATCATTTTGCTGCTCAACTGTAATTAGCTTTAGTTGCAAAAAACTGCCGACCTTTCTAAAAGTGATAGGTTTACTAATCAAATAACCAAAATAGACAAATTGGCCCCATATGTTTAACTTCAACTGCAACATTTTACTGTGTTTCATAGTTTCTTTGACTGTTCTTAGCTTCAATTTCTATTTGAAATATTTGAAGTAATAACACATATATATTTTAGATGATTATACCGTTAAACAAAGACGTCTTGAAAATGATTGACAAGAATGATTCAATTGATATACATTACAGCTCCGTTAATCCCGTCAACTTACTTCTGGTGATTAAAAAAAAAAAAAATGCTATATTTTAAATGAAAAGTATAAAGAAAAAGAATAATCAGAAAAAATTAAAGACTGAAAAGGGATGGCAAATTGTTCCATCATTCACCGAAACATTATAACAACAAATATTCAATTAAACCACACTGATTCATTTATGTCAGAATTGTAGATTTTAAACAAAACAAAACCAGAACTGATATATTTCAATCGATTTTCTGAGTTTCCCACACCAATATGGTTTCAGGTACCTTAAGCAATTTCTTTTTCTTTTGTTGCTGGGGAGGTTTAATGAAGTCAAAAAGTCCTTCAGTCAAAATGCCCAGAGATAAAAAGTTCATAACACGTCCTGCTACAGATGCATTTAATCTTTCTAGTTTCACTTCGCTCTCATGCTTCTGGAATACTTCATCATTTCCTGCTTAATTTTATATGCTATTTTGATGGGAACTGTCATATTTGGAAGGCTCTGGCGTTCCTCCTGCAATTTATTGAACACTGCAAAAGGAAAAGAGGCTAAAGCAAACTTACATGTAATATTTAACTACCGAATACAAGGATGAGGACTCAAACTTTGGAATACTTCAGATGCAGCTGTTTCTTAAATTTCTGGATTTATAGGCTCAAAATATACAACAAATACGCAGATTGCAAATATTAAAGGCAGGAACCGAAAAGGAACAGAAACTATTTAATCAGGTTGAAAATAATATTTCACAAAAAAGTTTTTCCCATCTGGTATGAAAGTAGAAACACTTCGGAACGAATTGAGATTGAAATTTCTAAACCTCAGCATTTAGTCTAAACTTTTTCTGCTATTAACGATTGGTTTCGAAAAATTTCAACTTTTTAAAGGTCCATCTACCATTTTCACTTAAAAATTTTCATATTTTGAATTATTTAGTTGTCAGTTTAACAGTTATGTTCAACACGTAAGATAAATACTAGCCAAAAATGACTTTTAATGATATTTTTAATGAAATGTTCTGGTGATAACTGCTGTCTAGATTTGGAATGAGCTACGTGGAAAATATAAGCCAAATCGAAGAAGAAAAGTTGAAACTCTTTTTCCAAATGATTTTAATAATATTGCAACCAGTTCAGCAATAAATACTTATAAAGATAATGAATAAATTTTAAAACAATACAGCAACCCACAACTGTACAGAGTCTGAAAGACATCTTTCCATTCCAGAATACTTTGAGAGTCAATGCTCTTCCCTATAACATTTCCAATACACTTACATAACAGAAATTTTTGTTTCATTCATACAAGATAGAATTGAACAAAACTAAAAAAGCTAAAATTTTTTAGTTTTGTTCAATTTGTTCAGGTTTAAAAATTTTGTAGGAAATTTGAAGTTGGTTTTAAAAAATGGTTGGAATCTCAATTTTCAGTGACACAGAATTGAATGGAAGGATTCGAGAAAACTAAAAACAGCGACTGATAACATATAAACTGTAATCGTTCTTTTTTGTATATGATGAAGCATTGATAAATACTTCTGTCATTATATTAATGTTATCATTTCACCTTCATTATTTTCACGTTTTTTTTACAACAACTCCTGTAGTCCGAACCTTTTTTCGTTGTTAACTATAGATATCTTACATTTAGTTGGCCTTTCCGCTCCACTCCCTGCACACTATCCACATTTACTTCATAACATTTTCAAAACAATAAAAAGCCCTACTTAATTACAAACTCACCACAAAAGAAGCATACTTCCATAAGGCGATAGATACTTTAGATAGCAGTTGAAACCGACAGACATTTATAGGGGACGACGTGTCGAGATGAAGTATTTGCATACTGCTTCTGCGGCCCAATCGTAGTCATTTAATACGTGTGGTACAGATATGTGTGGTTGTTGACTACTGAGCGGAGACGTGTAACAACTTTCTCCTGCATCACCTTCTTATTTTCTCTTCTAGTCATTTATATCTTAAAGAAATGAACTTAAAAAAGCGTCTCTGAGTGAGTCATGAGAGATGCGAACATTCACTGAAAGTACTTATTTTTGGCACCTTACATCGTTGTATGTTGTTTGTTGTTTGGACGTAAAAGCTCTTTCAGTGCAAGCATCCTGTAATTACAACTTGTTTAGGAAGCTAACAGCTGAAAATGGACACAATCCGAAATGGTTGGTTCACTGAAATGTCACCAGAATCACCGAAAAACGACGATCTAGAAAGTACGTTTTCTATCTGCTGGTGATACATCTATTTGAATTTCTCCTCGTATTTTTTATTTTTCACGATACATGCATGGATTTTGTCTGTATTAATTCATTTTTATTTCATCTATTAGAATCAGAAAAATGGTTGTACTTTCGAAATCTATAGTTAATTATTTCTGCACCTATTGCATTTTCAAAGCAAGTTAATTAGAAATGCAGGTGGTGATTTCAACAGTGGAATTTGGTCAGGGCAAGCATTCTCGTTAAAAGTTGATAAGGTGCTCGTTCATGAAAGAAGCAAATATCAAGATATTTTAATCTTCAGAAGGTTCTATTCTGAATATATTTTCTGTACTATTTTTTTTTGATCCCAATCCTTGCTTCGTTTATTCCTGACTAAATATATTTGCTAAAGTTTTTATCAAACTTTTGTTACTCCAGTCAAAAACTGCTAGCACATTAATTGCATACAGTAGCACATATGGCAATGTACTGGTTCTTGATGGCATAATTCAATGTACAGAGCGCGATGAATTTGCATATCAAGAGATGATTACTCATCTGGCAATGTTTTCGCATTCCCTACCTCGAAAAGTATGTACTTTGTATTCGAATTTATTTACTTTTAATTTCGAATCCATATGGGCAGCGTGTTCTTTACAGCTGAAACCCAGATGTGGGGTGCATTGACTGATAGATTTCACCTCATTAATTTTGACTTTACTGAGTTAGATTTAATTTTTATTTTTCATCACTTATTAATCAAATTTTATGAAGTTTGATGTGATTTACTTTTACTACATATGCTTTCATTCGTATGTTTTATGTTAGGTACTCATTGTCGGTGGTGGAGATGGCGCTGTGTTGAGAGAAGTGCTGAAGCATGAATGTGTAGAATCAGTAACGGTGTGTGAAATTGATGAAGCGGTAATCAATATTTCAAAAAAATTCCTTCCACAAATGTCTCTCGCGTTTAATAATCCAAAAGTGGAAATTGCTATTCGAGATGGATTTGAATTTTTGAAGGTAAGGTTTGTCATTCATATTAAAAAAATTTAGAGAACAGTTAATATATTCGAAGTAAATTTATTCTGACCTTTTGCAACTTCCTAATGTTTTTGAATCCTGACAAGCAGTTTCTTTTATGATTCTGTATTGAAAGGTCCGTATCCTTAAATTTCTATTTCGACGCTAACCTTGGATGCAATATTTTAGGAGCGCAAAGGCGAATTTGACGTAGTTATCACAGATTCATCTGATCCCATTGGGCCAGCGACGAAACTTTTCGAGAAGACCTATTACGGTTTAATCAAAGAAGCACTTACAGAGAAAGGAGTGCTATCTTCTCAAGGTTTATTTGTTTACATTTTAATAGTACTAGGACCATTAAGTAACTTTCCATTCCTAGTTTTTCTTACTTCTATTGAATTTTCATTCTTCAGTTTTATCACTCACTGTCTTGTTCTACGGAATTTGTTTTATTTTTTACCGGTCATTTAATTCCATATTTTTTCTTCAATCATTTCTTTGTCTTTCCAAACCCATTCAGTCTTTTTGAATCTTCAAACACATACTCTTATAATGTTACCAGCCAGTTCGTTTCATTGATGGCTGTGTAATTTATCTCAGTAAGAAATAATTGGCTAAGTATTTGCCAATCAACACAGAGGAAATTTAAATGAATTACAATTTTTCATTAAAAAGCTTGAAATTAATTTTACTGCACCAGCTTTCGCTTGCTGCAATGATCTGAACCACATAAATTCATGATGTGGGCTTGTTAAATTTAGCTTTTGAAACTCCTTTTTTGTTCTTTTAGGTGAATGTCCATGGCTTGAGATCAAATTTATCAAAAATCTAGTTACACACGCATCAACTTTATATCCTCGTGTAGCTTATGCAGTTGGATTTGTTCCTACATATCCTTGTGGGCAAATGGGTTATCTGTTATGTAGCAAAGACGAGGTCAGTTTAGATTACTGAAATAAAAGCGCGATGGATTTTATAAGTTATTATTAACTAATATCATCTGCTGATGTCCCATGTTTTAGTGCATGATGAAAACCAATTTAGACTCTTTCAGAAACAGGACCTCACAGTACCGCTAAAAACATTGTCAGATTCTGAAGTTAAACGTATGAATTTGAAATATTATAACTCCGATGTACATCGTTCGGCTTTCATACTACCACAATTTATAAAAGACGTAAACTCTTTTTACTCCTTCGTTTTTTATTTTTAATTTCTAATTAATCTTTTTAGTAATAATCATCTATTAATCTTTTTAGTAGTAATAATATAATGGGAACAAAGAATTATTTTTCCTGGCTTAAGCATCCTTTTTCCATGACTTATCTGTGCCAAAGCTCGAGGAACTAATATTTACAAGATAAAATTTTTTATCTGATTTTCAACCAGAAAATTTGATCCTTCGGGATCAAAATATTCTGCAACACTTGGATGCTCTCTTACTCTTTGTCATTAAGAAGCTATTGTGTGCTAGCAAAGCTAACTGTTCAGTGTTTATGACCTATGGTATTTTTGACAATTGTATGTATTGAAATTATGAAACGTCTTTAGAAATTCCAGTCCTGTAAAAAAAAATCTTTTTCAGGCCTTGAGTGAGCAGATGAAAGAATGAAAATTCGTTCCCTACATCAACTAACATTCCGGAATAGCAAACATTGAAGCCTCAGGTTTTCTCTCATCTAGAATTTACATGGGTAAAATGTAATATTGTTTTTCTTTAATTCGCTGTTTAGCAGTAACTTGTTCCGATACTTTACATTTGTTGATTTTTAATTATGGAATAATTTTTCTTTAAAACAGACTATTTAGCAGGCTTCCAACTATCTGTCTTTGAAATTGTGAATTCACCTTTTTCTGGATCTTATTGTGGTACATTTTAAATAATATTATATCTGACTTTTCTTAATTATATTTGACAAAAGTAAAAACTTATTCTAGAGTTAAAAATAGGAATTGAAATGTTTCGCTTACGAATAATAGTTCATAAGTCTGGACCTTGTTTTAAGTTATCGTTGTGAATGAAAATTTCTTGGATCTAGTTTTCGGAAATATCAGGCGTAAATATTCTAAATACCCGTTTTGTAACACTATTGGAAATATGCCATAAATAAATGTAACAGAATGATCGTTTGATTTACTGATAACTGTATTATTGAATATGAAACTGTATGCCACAACTGTTGATCCTGCAATTTACATCTTTAAGTAAGTTGACAGTGAATGTAATTAAACAAAATAAGCGGTACAGTTGGGAGTTTTCTTCGGCTTTAAAATTACGAGGATCCTGTTGCTGAGTAATTTCTCTACTTTGCTATAAGTTTGTCTGTGTGAGTAGAACTTATTGTCATGTTTACTATCGCGTTATTAATAGTGGCGATGATTCTCTTGTATATATCGTAAAAGACATTACAGAAACAGAATATTTGTTATTTCACTTCACTTCTAGCCGTTCTTCTTTAACTCCATATGATTCCCTCATTTTTGATGGTCCTTCTTTAATATTATTTCGAACAAAAATTCGAATTTTAGCAAATTGAATTTAATTTATGCACCGTACGAAATCAATACATCCTTGGAAGCCTCAAAGGTTAAATCAAAAGCTATGAAATGGTTGTAACACGGAAATGCAATAGGACAAAACCTGGAACTCGTTCCGACATAATTGTAAATATTTCATATCTGTAAGAAAAAGTGATTTGCATCCGACTTGAGAAGGCTCATCCTACCGTTGTTTCGAATGTTAAATTAAATATGTGATCAAAGCTTTTAAATTTGTCCGGTCTTAAAATCGCTCTAACCCAGATTCGGGAAATTGGATGTTACCTCTGTGTTTATTTTTTTGGCTAAATAGAAATTTCAATACGATGACCTTTTTCAAAGACATTTATGAAGCAGCAGTGCTTGCAAATCGTCTTATCTTACTTCTTTGACGAACTTACTGCGTCTAACATCCGATAATATTGCAACAATTAACATTTGGGAAGCGGCTCATCATGATGGATTGCTTGTGCAGGTGCACCCCAGGAAAATGTCAGTGCTGAAATTGGCAGATAAAAGGAATTCCTCAAATTATAACTTGTATTGTTGTACATGATTTGCTTGATAGGCAATAAAAATGATCCCACAAACGTTATCGAGCTATCTCCAGAATACTGAAGCTGACAACTTCAAATTTCAAATGTGCACAGCACTGGGAAAAATCACAAGCTATTGGATATTTGTGTATGAATAAAAAAAATTCTAAAATAATATGAGGTTCCTCGAGCTACGTCATATGAAATTATAAACTAATTAGTGAGATCAACTAAAACTTGAAGGAAGAAAAAAAATACTACGCAACGTGAAGACATACGACATGATTTAAAATACTGTCAATCGCAGCTTCATAAAGTTCGTACAGTCAGTCTGTGAGAAAGCGTTTATTTCACCTGAAATAGATACTGCAGAATTGGAATAATACAAAAATACAAAAGAATTTGGATGTTGAAATACGCTGACAACTGGTGTGTTACAGATGAACACGGCAGAATTAGTAGACTCTAGTGGTAACGGCAGTTCTATCAGGTGATGCTTGTTTCTAGTTTTTAGAAGGTGTTGCAGGTAAGTGCCGAGTTGTATTGGAACGACCTGAGATTACCCTTTGCATTGCAGTTGCTGACGTTTATTCTCATCTTTTTATTACTATTTCCTTCATCTCTATCCATTTTATTGTCACCATGCTCTATTACACTTTTAATGTCATTAGAATTATCCATTCTTATTGTTTTTGTAATTATCAGTTTTCAGCTTATTCATGATCGTAATTTGTTCAAAAATAGCTAATAAATTTATAATCAACAGTCCACAGCTTCTCCCACAAAATGTTCAATAAATTTCAAATATACAGTGTCTTATGATTCTCTTTCCTTTTGACCAGTCCATTAGTACTTTCTCATTAGAAATTAGTCAAGTTTCAAATTCCATTACTTTTTCACATTAGCTGAAATGACCCATTAGAAAAAACTTAATCGTGTCTGTGTGTTGTAGTCCTGTACAGTTGTCTTCAAAACAGAGAGTATTGGTCGATCCTAGTTATTTTACTTTTTTAAAGTCAGCTTTGTAGTGCTTCCTGTGTTACTGCAATATCTTTACTGATACAAGTGCGAACACTCAAACAATAGATTCGGTTTTTATTGTTCTAAATAATTTGAAAGTCCTGAGTACTAGTTTCGGTATAAAAAGTTTAAGTGTTGGAACACCTGGAATCCTGACATGAAAAAAAAAAAAAAACGAATTAAGTCCTTTAACAAGGCCAAGATCTTGCTCTTCATATCTCAACCAAAAACAATACCTAGTTGAGTATGACATAAACGAAATGATTTTGGGTCAACATGCTATATGTTTAATTTATCAAGAAGCACCCAGAGAACAACATGTCATGTTCTAGTGCTAAAAAAAATTTATATGAAAAAAAGTACGAGTATTTGGACATTCATGAAGCAGCGAAAAAAAAATTTATCAAGGAAAAAGAGAACCTGCTTACATCACGGGTATTAAATAAAAGTTCGAATCAAACGTAAAAGTGACAAAAGAAGTTTTATTGGATAAGAAACATAGGAAAACGAAACAAAAGGATGAGAGTGAAGAATTTTCCAGATGGCATATTGACAGATTTATACAAATCCTTTTTTTTTTTTAAATGAAATACATAGGAAGCAAATAACTAGAAAACTATTTCAGTATTATAAAACACCCAAAATCGGCATAGTTTCAACAACTTCCTCTCAAATAATACCCAATTCAGGAAATCAAACTGTCAAATCAATCATATCGTAGGAGATAAACGACTGGCTACGTGTCTAAAAACTGTTCGAAAGCTTCAGTATAACGACATATGCATAAGAATTGGTTAGAGTGAAACTGAAAATCATAATTAGTAACTAATAATTTAGCATAAAGCTGCTATGAAATAAAATATATAATCAACAAACCATCGAGCTATTATGCATATCCACTGTTAAATGATTCAAAGTTTTTTTAAATTATTGAAAATTAAGGAGTAAAATTCATAAAGTACAGTGGCCAAAAGAGAGAAGCTGAACAAACAATGCTCTAACTAATTTCATTTGAATTCGAATATGACCTTATCGAAGTCATACAGCGATTCAGTTTTTTCAAAAGCTCAAAATGACCTATATTAAACTACATTGAAAAGCATTTTTCAATTTATATCTTGAAAAAAAATCGTACAATTAAATTCTCAAGTTAAAATAAATGGTATTTGCCTCAAAGTGATGAAACACGAAACAAATACAAAGAAATTGAGCACAAAAAAGTGTCTACCAGCTAAAATCTTCTAAGAATCCTCTTCCAGTTCAAATAATTCCGAAATCTGAAGGCAAATTTCGGAAATAAATGCAAAAATATTCAGTAGTTGCATGCGCTAACTAGGACTGCTTTTTTCATGTTAAAACTTGCATCTCAAGAATTTTTCATTTGGAATTTAAAGACATGATTAGCAAATAATCCCCTCCAAAAAAAAAAAAAAAATTTGTTAATCCACAAAAGAACCAAGAAAATAGTAGAGATGACGATAAACATGCAATTGCATAAAGTTATTGATCTTAACACTTCGAATTAAAGACCAAATTGAACGCTCAGAAAACAAGAGGCCTTCTTTTGTGAAATATTCCCATCATTTTAAAAATCAAATCCATCTGATAAAATTTTCCTAAACTATATTAAGTATTGATATATCAATGGTCAATTTAGAATTTAATGAAAATCTTGTATAATCAAAAATTCCTTTTTCACTCGTCCATTCGTTAATTGAAAAACTCATCATTAAATGGGTCATTGTTGGAAGTGGTTGAAACAACCAAAGGAGCAGAATTTCGAGCCGGTATACATGGCGCACGTGGCGAACCCGTTATCATTGCTGTTGGTGTTGTTACCGTCGCATTTGGTCCCACCGCACCAATGGATAATTTTCTAGGTGGATTCATCAGTTCACTGAATGGATTTTTCTTTATTTCCGGACTGGAAAGCAATGTATCCATATCAACTAACTTATTAAATGCTTCTTCCAGAGTTGAAACCCTCTTCTTTTCCGTCCACTGAGAAAATATTCTGAAATCTCATAAAAATACACAATTAGGATTAGGAAGCCTTCAATTTTGGGAGATATTCCAAACATAAAAAATTTCTTAAAGAACAAACTATCAGGCAACAAGTCTTCCACCGATGATATCAGATGCCGTACTAATATAAACGGTAATACATTTCTGAAAAGTGACACTTCTGTGAAGTTCAAAAATCGAGAAATCGATATATGAAGTAGTACATAAAATATATACCTAGGGTCAGTGCCTGCTGAAGGCACAGTATTTTCATTTGTCGACCAAGAAACTGTCGCAGGAAGATGATATGATGCAGAACTTTTCAGAACTTGTTGAGCTTGCTTTGTGTCAAATGGATCTAATTCTATCCTAGCCATAGTATCACCTTGCACTGATGAAGCAAATGGATTTGTCTCCTGCAAAAAATACATACGTTGCAAGAATTTTCTCGCTTGAGTTGAACTTTTGTCTAAGCATTAGGAAAGCAAATGGAAGCCAACGAAACGTTGCAAGCAATCAAAGATAAAGACGTTGCTTATTTGACAGGAATAGGTATAGTAAGAACTTTCTGAACTACTTATAGTATTTGTTTCACCGGTAAATAAACTATTAACGAATATAATATATAAAAAATACTAGAGAACTAATTTTACAAAATCTAATAAAATAGCGTCTCTCCTCTGCCGTCCCATTTTCACGTCTAATTTAGCAACTCACTAGGCAGGAAAAAAATAACAATTTGCATAAAATGACGACCTATGGCACCAAGAATATCTATAGATAAATACAAAAACCAAACAAACCGAGAAAGCAATGGGACGACTATTTGTAGAAGGTGTAAACGCATCAAGATATGACCACAAAGCTGTTGGTGGAAGAGAAGACGGTTGCTGAGCATTAGAAGCATTAAGTGGAGCAAATGTGGGTGGCGAAATTGCAGAGGGAGACCGGAGATTAAAACTATAATCGAAAGGATCCGATAGATTTTTCTGAGCAAATGATGAAACAGGCGGAGGTGGTAAAGGTGCAACGGTCCCAGTCGATGTTGGAAGAAAAGGAGATGACGGTTGTACGGTAGCGAAAAGATCATTGGTAGGCCAAGAATCCTCCGCAAATGTCGGGATATTTTGCAACTGATTATAACCTTGCTCAATATTATGAAGTTCAGATTCCAAATCTAACAAATCTGCCACCGCAACACCGTTATCAATCCGCACACCATCAGCTGTTTCTGATTCCTGTAACTTTGGGTAAACAGCCTCACAAGCTTCAAACAATATTTCCTAAATATCGTCTTCAGTTTTATAACTAACTTATGATATGCATTTCTCAACATTCTCAACAAGAGGTGAGAAAAACATTTGGGCTTAATTTCCTTTTGTCATGTTATTACTCTAAAATAATCACTGAAATCATAAATCCCTGAAACATCTGCACATACTCGCTTTTGTTGTTCTTCTTGCTTTTGCTTCACTTCAGCAAGATGGGCTTTCTTCATTTCAAAAACTATTTGGAACATATCGCGAATTGATAAAACTGCGCGATCCGCCGTTTGAGTCGTTTTAATTCCTGCAAGGTTCGTTGGTCAAAAATGTAAAGTACACTTCATTCAACTATTTAGTTGAGAATTATTTTTAATTTTTTCAGGTAAAAAAAAGAGCAACTTTGACACATTTTGATGAGTCATAATATGAAATAGAGCATGGTATCATCGTTGCAAAGACGGAACTATACAATTCGCATAAGTGTTTGATCAATAAATCATACAAATATATAAAAGATAACTGAAACTCATCACGAAAAAATTTTTTTTGGAATTCCAATTAGTTTTCTTCTACGTACAAATAGTTCCTGATCTTAGCAAAGACAAGTCCCCTTTTAAACATGTTTTATAAAAACGATAACTAACCATAAAATTTATATTTATTATCCGAGCAACTATAAATAAAGCCGAATGCACGTGCATCCGTCGTATCCCGTGCTATGAACGAGATCCGTGAAACAGGAAAATTGTGCAAAACTGTCTGAAAACATTATGTAGATTCAAAAAAATTATCAGCACAGCAGAAATAACAAAGCAACCTATAAGGTATAATAATCACTTAAGATCATGAAAATCCTTCGAACTTTTAGCTGCGAGACTCATCCTTTAGTCAAACTGGCTCTCATCTTCTTCTCACCAAATTCAATTGACATGACACACAGTAGTTCGAGTGCCAATAGCTATCAACTGCTTTCAGTGCTCTCAAGTTTGAAACAAGGAAACTCTTTATTAAAAGATCCTGGTTTTCTTATAAAGAAAAACGAAAAAAACAGTACAATATTTCTACTAAAGTTTGACACTCATTAGTCTAGATGAATGACAAAAAAAGAATTTTTTTGCCCCATAAGTCTTGCTAGTTCGCTAAAAAGTTAATTAATGCTAGTTCGAGAAAAACAGTTCATGAAGAAGCTTGAGAAAAACGAAAGCTTCTTTAATAAGCAGAATTAAAAGCTACCTGAGTTTTTTCATCTTTGACTTTAAGGCCTTCGATTGAGATATTGAGAATGATTCGCTGTTTATGATGCCCTGCACTTTTAACGGCTGCTTTCGCAAGCCTCATCGCTTCCGCACACATTGCATCACCTCGAGCCTCATCGACATCTCGAACCCCGATCAACTTACCTTTGAAATCTACGCCATTTCCTTGGAATCGAAATGGATCATTATTGGATAATGCTAAAAAAACCAATATTAATTACAAAAAAAAATAATAAGTGATATAGTAGTAAACCAAAATAAAAACAAATCGATGAATTTTGTGTAAGACAGAAAAACTCCATTTTTTATTAAATTATTGGCTGTTCTTTTTTATAAATTTCACACATTAGGAGTTGAGTATTGTTTCATCATTATGTTAATAAGACACAAGGTTTCAAATATGAACCATTAAACATTTTTCTTTGATGTAACATTTGTTATTTATTTAGTAAAAAAATACACTAAAATGCAGTAGTTACTACTTGACCGAAATAACTAAAATTCATGACTCAAAAGAAATTCAGTTTTAGGACATCGAGCTCTCTATATAATATAGGAACCCCCTGTGTCGATGATTGTATTATTACAAACATTATATTCCGTGCAGTGTATGTATGCACGCATAAATTCATCAGAGATTCTTCACTTAAAAAAATGACCAATAAAACATAGAATGTGTGGAAAAAGGTGTATGCTATAATTCCAAACCGTCAAGATTTTTATAAAATCAAAACACTTCGGGTACCGTACTACATCTTCTCAAGAATAACCGAGATTCTAGTCCTTCACTTAGCAATCCCTCACTCTTGTTGCTAGAGTTGAAAGTACTGCTGAAGAGTGATAAGGTTAGCTGCTAACCAAAGAGAATTCTTCACCAAACGACTAATTAATTGGCCAGCCACACAATCACTGCCACTTTTACATGGCATGCAAGCAACCACACACTTAACTTCAATTATACCTTAGTGAGGTACAACTTACTGAACTGAGTGGTGGCTTAGCTTACGGGTGCCGCTAATATTTGCTGACATAGTAAAACAAAAAAGAAAAGGAGACACCTTTGCACTTGGTAGATGACCGCTTCAGCATCGCCAGCCTTGCCCTTGGCGAGTTCGCTCTGCCACTCGAAGACGACCCATGCTGCTGCTGCTGCTGCTGCCCTGCTGCACCCATGGCCACAGCAGTACTGCCAGCACCGTTAGCCGTCGTGCTCTCCTGCACTGTCTCCTCTCCACCCTGCTGCTCCTCTCTAAGACGACGTTGCTGCTGGAAGCCGACCATTGCGCCTTTCCTTGTTGCTCTGTACTTCTCTCGGACCCTCGCAGTTCCTATGTTCTCTCCTTTTATAACTCTATAATTCAGCGCTTGTAATTTCAGATTTAATTAAAAATTTAAAAAATTACAACATTTCGCCAGAAGTTAAACATAACTAAGTAAATAATTTTTGGTCTAACACTCATTTCACTCTTTGCTCTCTTCAACTTTAGCAACAATCACTAAGTCCTAAACTACTAAAATTTTCGTCACTTCCCTTACTCCGAATTTGAATTCGAAACTAATTTGGTAATAATAAAGTGATACACTTCACGAAACTGCTCACTTTTACAAATAGGGGCAATACAAAGGTCAAAGGTTGTGATTAAATGTGGAATTTAGCACAGAGACGGTCGTGTTCCGTGAATCTTTGCAAAATGTTTCGACCCGATTGTAGTAACCATTGCAACACGCACATATGTTGACACAGAAAGGCTGTCACCAGAGGGACGACGTTCATTAGGAGCAGAGACACCTGCAAGCGTCAACTTCTCGAACGTGTCTTTACCTTCCACAACGAACTCTCTTTTCTCGATTCCTCGTCATTTGTTCACTCTTCGGTGAGCTTCTGTCTAGTTAGAGAGCAATGTAGCTGCTTTGATGGTATCCTCAGCCAGAAACAGAAAATGGTCAGAACGAATTTTTCACAAATGGAAAAATAATTTCGATAAATTTTTTATCGTTAACGTATAGGTAATACAGGTGAAAAAATTGCCACCGCTTATTTGTGGTTAGCTCAGCATAACGACAAATAATTCGTCCGTCTGTCGGTACTGTAATTTCTATTCAGCGAAGGCTACCAAGTTCACTTTTATAATTCATTTTTTCTTGAAAGGATAAAATGGCACCGACTTTAGATAAAGCATGAAAGCATCCCCATAATTTTGACCCCTCGCTTCTTCCACCCTCCTTTCATCTTTTCGGTCTACTAACACGGTTCAGACAAAAATTTACGAAAAATTATTGAATTTGAAGAAAGCAATCTAAAGGATCAGTCCCTCTGAAATGTTTGTAGTAACTGTCATTCAGAAAAAAATTGAAAAAATGAATGTGACAACTGATAATGACAGATACCGAGGAGATGCGTTTGATTGAGGACATCTGTGGTCCCTAAAATGGGAATCTGTTCGTAAAAACAATCTAAGAGGTCAATGTTCCAATTACTAGAACAAATCTGCACCCATTAAGGACAAGTTAAAAAGCACCTCATGGTACCGATTAGTTCTTTTTGTTACTAGCATGCTTCAGTAGTCCCGGGATTGCTGAAAATTTGCTCCGAAACTTAAAAAACACAACTGGGAAGTCGAGGCTCAATCACGGTTGGCTATGCTAGCCATTTACTTTTAATGACCCAGTTTGTTCCATTCCATACATATATCTTCCGTTCAGTAAATTAGAACGCATCACTTATTGCTATGCTTTTTTTGCTTTTACCCATCTCATCTTAAAGCTTTTTTCTTCATAGTTCCTGGTTGGACAGTACAACAGGTTAATTGGGAATCCTAGAAGCAGTTCCTGTTACCTTCGATTTACCTGCAGCTGAGTCTTCAAAACTTCTAGCTCTATTCAGATCATTAAAGACAGACAAGAACATGTTAACATAAGAAGTGTAAATATGTAAGAGAAGCAATCGAATTTGCGTTAGATTTTCTGGACAAATTGATTTTAGTTTGAAAATGGGCAGAAGTGGTTGAATGATAACTGGATGAACGAATTATCAGTGTCGACGAGGTCAACAAATTTCTTTTCAAACGCTCACAATTTTCTCCCTCTACATTAACCTATTGAAAAAGAAACATGAAAGGAACAAGGCGAATCATCTATCCACTGCCCATTAGTCATTCAAGGTGAAGGAAGGAAATTTATCAATTGTGAAGATTTGAAATTGCAGATTCAAAAGGAAAATAACACGAGAAAGAGAAAAGAAAGAAGTTTTGATGATAAAGGCCACGCACGGGCAAGTATTATACGATGAAATAAATTGGAAAGATCCAAAAGACTGACAGAAACAAAATTAAGCAAATGAAACCTAAAAAAGACTGAAAAAAAGTTTTCACCTTTTCCATTTCCTTTGTAACTCTCTTGCTCTTGCTTTTTCTTTTTCTAACTAGAAAATGCAAACCTTCATCTCACTGAAAAACAAGATGCATGGAAAATTTTCAATTTAATAAATTTGGTCTACAACGATCTTTGAGGTTTTCTCTGTCTGTTATAATTTGAATCTTTTCATATTATCTGCTGACTTATTTCTGCGACTCTTTATCTCAAATCTATCTCAGTGAAAAATTAAGCAAATAAAAATTACTTGTGTCTCAAGTTATTGAACAGAACGGTGATAAGGGATTGCATTTTACCACTCAGCAGTTTAAAAAATCTTCTCTATTAATTTTCAGTAGTTTACAAATTATTAAACTGCAAGGATGACATTACAAGTCATCAAATGATACTTTGAAACAAGTTCTGCAAAACAACGACTTACCGCAATAAAATTTCATAGACACATAACTATACCTAAGCTTATCAATAACTGATATCGTATAATAAAACTTTAGCTCTAGTCTTGTATTAGTTTTCTCCATCATTTAATTAATGTTAGAGTCAAACTTAGTTACGATGCTACCTACCTTAATCTCTTACAGCTTCCATAATTTCAAGCAGGAAGAACCGAACTGTGAAAGGGATGAAAGTGCAAAAGTTAATGAAGAATGCTAAAGTTTTCAATCTCCAAAAAAAGACTGAAATTTTTTTCAAGAACAGGGAATTACTTTAAAATCCGGAATTACTTAAGAGGGATCTGGGCACATTTTTAAATTAAACTTTGTCCGTGACAGACTTCATTACATTTGAGAGAAAAAAAAAATGGATTTTCATGGCAAACAGAAGGGGAAAAAACAAAAATTTGTGCCTCAACCAAAGGAAAAACCGGTCCTTTTATAGCAACCTTCCTCCAGTCAACTTTACTGAATTCCAACGTAATTTGTCGATGTAGAGAACACAGTAACAGATAGACTGCGCAGCTTATCTCTAATGGAGAAGAAAGACGATACGATCCAACGAAAAAAGTTAGCAAAGATGACAGATAACAACAGATCAAGATAAGAAGATAAAGAAGGTGTAGGATGATGCCGGTCGCAAATATTACAAACCTTCTGCTTGTTTGCAAAGCAACGAGGAGCAAGATTTTGAAAAAGAACCGGAAAGCGATTAAAAGCACCGCGCATCTATTTGCAGTAATTATAACGGTGATTATAAGGGATGGATAAAGGTAATGCGAATGGATATTAGTGTATAAATAATTCACTTATTTAACCAACGATCGAAAATCTTAATAAATAAGAAATTTATTTGCAAATCAAATTCTTTTAATTGGAAGATTAAGCTTGATAAAAACTGATTTTGACATCGATTTCAACCACGAAAATTTTGCTTCTCTCCATTTTTTTGCAAATTCCAGAATATAAATTTAAAAATTTCACCTATTTTGCACATTGCTACAGATTTTAATGAAACGAATTTATAAAGTGAGAGAAACGATTTTATTAAATTTTCTAAAAATATCAAAAAAGTGAAGTCTGATCAAAATAAGGTAACTAGTTAGGAAAAAATTTAATGGACGAAGTTTGAGGAAGTAGTTGATTATTTGAAGTTTGAGGGTGATTTAAAGAAATGCTTCTAAGACATTTCCGCGCTTTGAAAGACAAGCAGCTGGGACAGTTTCCAGTCGGATGACAATTCAACTGTTACAATGAAGAGCAACGAAGTAAACTATATGATAAAATGAAAAGCAGGAAAGTACGAAATAAACGAAAGAAATTGTAGAAAACTGTATGCAAATTTCAATATTGAGAAAAATGAAGAAAAGTCGGTTAGTGGATTTAGAAACAATTGAGCGTTTCAAAAATAGTTAGAAAATTGCCCCATCTACAAGAATTTTTATGCCAAACTCCTCTCATCTGTTCTTTTTTAGCTAATTAAATAAATTGCAATTTTAGGAATGAAATTCATAGAAAAAAGCAGATTTTTATTCTATTCGGCAAAAAGCCTGTTATATTGCAGTTTTTGAAACTTTTTCATACCGTAATCAGACTGAAAGATTCACCGACCAGAACTACTCATTTTAATTTGCGGCCAGAAACCAGTGTTGGCCTGCGAAGCTGTAGCAGCCATTTGGGAGAAAATCTGAGTGAAATATCTGGATCGAACTGAATAGACACGAATAGGCTTGGCCCCTTTTTCTTGGCAGAGCATGGATGAAAGAATCCGTAAACATAATCACTGGACAAAGAACTCTTCGAAGAGCGCTTAACGAAACCCCAAGGAGAGATGTGAACGAGTTCTAACCGATCCACAGCTGAAGAACGTTCTGGTTGAAATGGTATCAATCGATCGTAGATGACGACTGAGACTGGATGTGGTGGATGAGAGAGTGTGGTAAATTGAACAGGTGCGATGATCGGATGGGTGACAGGAAATCGTCGGAGCATTGGTGTCACAAGTGGTGCGCTGGCGGGGATCAACAAAGAAGGAAAACAAACGGACGGACGGAGCTGCCGTGACGACAGCCACGTCGTGCGAATGGATTCAGAAGCGGGCACACGCTGCGCTGCTGAAGAAGGAACTGATTGATTGGCATACGAGACTAATTAATGACTGACGACTGATTGATGACACTCACGTAGTGCATCATTGGTCGCTGCACACCGGTTTTCAGTTCCATTCTTTTTTGAAAATTTCAGAAAAAAAGTTGCCAGGAAGGAATGAGAATCTTCCTGATCACTGTAGTTTTATACAGAATCTCTGGAATTCGCTAAAAATGAATGAAGGATAGAAAGAAGAATGCTGCTACAAAGGATTCTGAACTAAGTCCTGAAACTAACTAATTTCTAAAATAGAACGTTTCAACGAGTGAGAAATTTCAGAGAAGGAGAAGTACAAAAGATCTCTAAAACTTTATCGCATTTTCTAATACTTCTTTCTCTTCCTACCAAGCGAAAAAATAACATATGTATATTTTCATGCTCCTGGAGAGCAATAATGAAAATAAAGCTTCCCATTCGTAGAAAGTAAAGAAGCTTGAAGCACTGGTAGGATAGGGGACGTTGCAGTACCTTGAAGTCATTTCATCGTTACACATGTCATTCTTTTTATCTAATCTCTTATAATATTACAATGAGAAATATCATCTTAGAAATTCAAGATTAGTGAAACATGATAAATTAACCAGCGATGATCATAAATGAAGTTGGATTCACGAATATCGATGTTCTTCTATGAAAGTTGTGTAGAGTATGTTTCGCTACCGATTAATTTAAACACTCATTTCGATGCATTTCCCTTCACCATCCTATTCACTGAAGGGCTGATGGCATTCTGTTACACGTATCTTTAAGCAACATTATATATTTGTTGTCTGCTTTTCCGTAATACTTCTAAAAACTTTTTATTCATCTGAGAAGTGACAGCACCTTGCCTAGTAACATTGCACTGTCTGATTTAACACTCTTCCAACGATTTTTAGTGCACTATTATAAACTATATAGTAAACTAACAAAATAAGGATACTGCTCTGTCAACAAAGAATCTTCGTTGTATCATGAATTTTGGGGGCTTGAATTTTATCGCCTTTCTTTTGGTGGCAGATTTTATTCTTTGTTTGTATCAAAGAAAAATTTTTTTTTCGTATAGTGAGAAGAGAACTGAAATTCAAAGAGAATTTTATTGCAACACGAACTGGAAATAGTCGGGAATGAAAGAATACCAATCAAGGTAAATTTCAAAACTGTGAGACCAATGTATTTTCATTGAATAAGATGCTGATGGCACTTGACTAGTGGTAGAAATCAACATATTTTGATGTAAAGATTGCCAAGAAACTGCTTTCACTTATTGGATTCACAGAAACATCCGTCATGCCATATCCAGTACAAAAGTACTTTGCAGTGGTTAAGGGATTTGAACTTGAACGAGTGTTCCCTCTCCCTAGTAAACTTGATGAATAAATTCTTTAAATTTAAAAATGGTGAAGAACTGCACTTAATCATTCTTCCGGCTGTTTATTGGGATGACAAATATGATCGGCTCACTTCTCTTTTTCATTTCACATTTGCATCCCGGTTTGTCATCCAGCCTTGTTCATTGAAATTCAGTTTTAAAATTACTTTGCATAACATTGGCGACTGTAACTAATATCAAAGAAAATGTTGTTAGCAAATGAACTACACTCACTTCAAGATATCCAACTTGACACTAACATTAGCTAATTAATTTGTCAGGTTGAAATATCGTAAAAAAGTACATCATAATTCATTGTTTTAATGAGAAAAACGCAAAACAGTTGAACACCACTAATTAAATATGCTTGTCAGGCCCATAATTCTACTTGCAATGGAAATTAAAGGCTAAAATAATTGCAATTATAGCGTCAATTTTTATGAACAGAAAGTTTGGAAAATTTGGTAAAAACAGTTATTTGTACTTTTCCGCTCAACTAACCATCACATTGCACAGCGCCGCCACAACCGAGAAATGACCCATTGTTCGTATAGTAGACAAATATAACATATAAAAGTTGAATATTTGTTAAGTGAGGGAAGAGGAAAAGAGACAACAGAAAGCCAAAGATAAACAAATATAAATGATCATTGCGTCATCAACTAAGGATAGTTTACAAGAGTCCGATTTCATGCGACTGATGAAGATTGTCGGGACTTCGAGATTGTAACGGGACAAAATGTAAACTGATCAAAGCACTGGAATATTGTTGAATTTAAAAGTTTTTGAGTCAAATAAAGAAAACTTTCATTTTTTTTGTGATAAAATTCTGTTGTTGTTCAAATAAAAAGTAAATTGCATAGGAACAAAATTTACGATTCGTTAAGGAAGAAATGTTTAAATTATCTGACGCCAACCACATGTCTACCGACATTAATTATAAGCAATGCAGATGGAAAAACTTGCATAATGCATTGATCTGTTCGATGCATGATGATTAAATAATTACATTGATTAATCTTACATGATCAGCTGCTATCAGTTAATATTGAGTAATGCAGTATTGTCATCGGCTAATGAACATTCTGCTATAAGATGGTAATCATCAAAATTAAGCGATGACATTAGTATTAACACAATGCTTCAATAGTTATAATTAAAAAATTAATAAATGATAGCACACTATGTATCAAATAAGCTATAAGTCATGCTTAAAAGAAGATTTGATTTAATGCAACCAAGCATAACAAACAATCAAAAGAAAAAAGAACTTCAAATTATAAAGAATAAAACTTAAAAAAAAACAAATAAAATAATATCTGAGAAAACAGAAATTTAATAATTTCATTCAAAAACATTATAAGAAAAGTTCTTGAAGGAATACTCTATTTCAAGTAAGAAAAAAATTTAATCTTGTAAGAAGGAGTTTATTTGCCAGAAGTTTTTTAACATTTTGATCAAAAATTATTCAAATATAATTCACACTATTTTAAATGGCAACTGTGTTTAAATGGATGGATCTAAAAAGTGCAATGTATACAAAATTTTTTTTGGGTAAAAATCAAATATAATGATGTTGTATGATATTTACAATATGTTCAATTTAATAATTAATGTAGTTTATTTACCAACAATTACCATTACTGTATTATTTACCTTCCTATCAACTCAAGTTAAACAAGATTCAGAAATTAACTTATTAAAAAATTAATGACCACAATATTGAAGTAGTTGGGAAGTGGAATTCTAAAGCTAAAAGTTATACAAGTTAGAAATAGTTCTTCAGGAAAGTCTATCTCTTAAAAATATATTGAACAAAGTCTTAATTTTTGTATAATCTCTCATAATCATTAATATGATTTGAAAGTAATTTCACTTAAAAACTGGGTATAAAGAAAAGAACAATATGAAATTAGATAAAAACATGAAAACCGGTTTCAAAACAAAAAATACGCCGTAAAGTATTACGCATGTGAAGTACTGAAAACAAAAAAACGAGGCATCAACAAGGACATAAATTAACAATAAAATCTCATATCTAAACACAGAAGTCTGGAGAATGCTTCAAAAGATGACAACCAGTTATTGGAAACTCTTACATAGAAATGAAGTGTAGATAATCAGGTGACAAATGTATCGAAAGTCTGTTAATTCTCAACCATGGAAACGTTTTATTATTCTTATACCTTTCTTTCGAGATATTTTCAAATAACTCTTTAGTCGATAAATCCAATTTATTAAGTGACTGCGATGGAATTTTTCAATTACTTTGGAAAATTTTCCATAGTTCTTCATTTAGTTCATTTTGGTTGACTCAAGTCGAAATATATAATATTTAACTAATTACAGTAAGAACAAATACGTTTTTAATTGCATAAACCATCAATCAGCTTTTCGTTAAAGTAAAAGAAGTTGTTCATATTAATAAAATAAAAATTTGATATTTTATTCGGGTTGAAAAAATTAACGAAACAATAAGTCAAATTATAGAGCGCTACAAATTAATGAAGGAGATGATTATCGCTGAATAACGCGGAGTTGTACTGTTTTATAACAAATAGACGAAAATTAATATGGAAATAATAAAAAGTCTTAAAAGTTATGAAGTCAAAATAGTTTTGAAAATGGATATTCACTGCCATGAAATTGTAGTGAGTGAGAATAAAAAGCAGCAATTGTGAAGGTAACAAATATTAAAACTAAAGACAAGAAAAAAGTTGGCAGTGAGAAACATTAAAGTGTGAGAAATACAAAAATACAATCATCATTTTTTCGTTATTCCTTTTTATGTTCTCTCTTTTTTTTTGCTTCCTTGTTTTTCTTTTCTTTTTTTTTTTTTTTTTTTACTTAATTTTCAATTGGAATACGGAACAAGAAAACATTTAGAAGTTTGAAAAAAATGGAACTGTGAATCAGTCTGCGCAATTCTTGACATCACATGAATAATCTTGACGGTTCTCCTTAGTATTATTACAAAAGGCATAAGCGTAGGCTAAAGTTCCAAAAGGAAAAATTTTAAATAGAAATATGGAAGTTCAATCAATTCATCCCGAATTCAGAGCTGCTAGTAAGGCTGTGATAGCATGTCGAATGCAAGAAACTGAACCACAATGGTTGCATTTTCCATAATTGTAAGGTTTTCCCAGGTTCAGGTGGTTCTATCCTGTCTCTCTCTCTCTTTTCGTTTTTCATAGAAAAATGCCTACCGAATTTAAAATGACAAGTTTATAATCTTACTCACACTTAGTATGGGCCGAGAAAAGAAAACTTTCTTAAATTGCTGAAACATATTGCAACTAATTGATTGAAATTTGCATAAATTCCAAGCGGTTTATTATTAAAGCATCCATCTTAGATTATAATCGTGTCTTTTCATTTTGCATCCGATTTATTAAAATGTTTTTCATTCTTTTCATTGCGAAAATGTCGAAAAAAGTTCAGTTACTCAATCATGTGGGCTCTTTATGTAAAACAAAATTTGAAATTTTTCGCTATAAAAATATAAAGTTTTCTTTTTTCAGACAGAATTTTATCGATATCGATTGGACCATTATCCTATCATCCAAGTGAGAATGTTCAAACAGTGATGCAGAAGTCCCTTTCACAAGTTTTTACGCAGTAATCTGGATATCTATTACTTTTTGTTTCATTTTACCCTTTCAAGTTAAAGAACTGCTAATTCAGTTGAATAAAAAGTTTATTAAACTTCTTTAAAAAAATCTTCATTTGAGAGATGGATGAGATGAAGGTAAACAAGAGTAGTTTAAGCTGACTTGGCATCAGCAAGTATCTCATCACTCAGAAGTTACAGTGGTGATGATTTCGGACGGACATACGCATGCGCTAAGTGTCACAGTCGTATACTTGCTTACTTCTGCGTGTACTTCAAGATGACCACATTAAGATTAACAAATAGAGAAGACAAAAATGAGGTCATCTTCAACGAATCGAGAAGATTTTCCTTCCAACACGACACGTACATTTCTTGATAGAGTATGATTCTACAAAAATAGGTTTTTTGCAACGATCAACTTATTTTCCTACCATCGTAGTAAGTTTAACACCAAAAATTTGGATTCAATAAATTTATTGCATCAAATTAAGATGGGCAATCTGATTCGGGAATTCATTCAGAAATTCTATTCTTGGTTTTGTTAGATTAACCGTACAGTCAACTGAGGTTAAAACTTTCCTTGAAATATTCGAAAAGAAAGAAAACTGAAAATTTAAATTCAAGTTAAATTTTGCTTCTAAAATTGAAGCGACCATTATTTAGTTTTCCAAAGTTAAAACCATTCAGAACATAAATTATGCGATATAAACAGAAACAAAGATTTTTTCCTTAGTTTTTTGAAGTATGAATGAATGACTGTTAGTTATCTTTGAGAATAATAAAACCTGACTTTTGAAAATTACTCTCAAAACAGTCGATTTTCCTTGATGTATTTCTACTGTTGATAGCATTTACAAAATGTTTCCGACAAAGTAATAAAGGAATAATTTGCTTCTCTGTCTTAATACCTTAAATTACTGATTTGTATCTCGATATGTGCATGATAGCATATTCAACAGTTTCGAGAATGAAAAAAAGTAGAGTATTCTCCAAAGCTCGGAAAAACGGAGATTTGGAACAGCCTTAAATTATAAAAATACAAAACAGGTAAGGGATTAGAAGGAAATCCATCAATACATGCAATATTACTAGTCATGATCGCTTATTGACAACAGCTTAAGCAAACTAGCAAATTAACAAAAAAGGATTTGACGAAGAAAGCAGAGAATCATTGCTGAAAGCCTGCCGATATTCAACACTTTGAGCTCTGTCCTAAAGCTTCCAAAAAATTAATCTAACTTAAAGATCCTTGAGTGATATAACAAAACTACATCATGAAAAGGATTTAATTTTTAAGTCTATTTTCGGAAATTTTGCATTTTAACTTCATTTAATTTAGAATTTTTACAGCGTGTAATGAAATATGCAATGTTTATAAAATAAATTATAAATTAGTGAAAAAAAAAACTACTTAAATAAATAGAACGACGAGAATAACTCGTAAACAATGCTGGCTTCATAATTCAATCAAAATTTCCTTCTACAACAATTGGTTATTAAAAGGAAAAGAGTGAAAAAAAAATGAAGAAAACGAAATCATTGAAAATTAAAAAGAAAAAAAAAGGAACTGGACAGCTTATTAATTTCCATTAAAGTCGAATACAAGCAGATGGAAAATGCGTAAAATAAATGAAATTAAGAAAAAATGATACCATAATTAAGAAAGTGTGTTAATGTGTGGAAGAAAGAAAGGATGTAATGGCAGCTGTGAATAAATGGATGAAAAAGTATTTAAAAAATTTTATCAATTATCGATAATTAGCAGCTGAGGCAAAAAATATGCAATAAATGAAGTTAAGAAAAAGAATCAAACTAAAAAAGAAGTACGCACTGGAATGATTTCAAAAAATTATAAATTATGTGGATAAAATGGGGAAAGGAGAGTGCTTTTTGTGAGTGAAAAAAAACGTACAAGGGAAGGATGAAATAGGAAGAGCTAATATTTATTTTGGAATTTGCTTGAAAATAGTCAGAAAAGTTTTTTGCTAAAACAAAAAAACCAATCTTCCTGGAACAAACTTTTCTTCAGCAATATGCAAAGAAGGGAAACAAAATTTTCACTATAAAAATAATTTGATATTTTAAACCGATTTGTTGGGAAGTAAGTATTCAGTAGATGAATTAGAATAAATATAATCAAATTTGTAATTTCTTCAATTATGGGAACAAAGAGAAAATGATTCTATTAAGAAAGGTATGCAAAAAAAAGCACTAAAACGTAATTAAGCAGAGATAAAAATTATAAATGCACAAGAAATGATAACAAAAAGGAAAAAATGAAAAAACGACCGAGGCAGGAGATAAGAACGTGGATAAAAATGATAACAATATGATCCATGACATACAAACGACAACTTGATCTTTAAAAAATGTATTTCAGGTAATCATTGCACATATAATTAATGAAAAATATTTAGAACATAATAATGCATTAAATACAATATGTTAAACATTAACTACCAAAAGTAAGCAAAAACGCCAAAGGCGCAACTCAAAAAAGAAAATATGTGTTATTTTTTGCAGTGAACAAATAATTAAAAATAATAAACAGAAAGATAAAACGTGAATTAAGCAACCAAAGTTTTGTCTTTCAATCGAAATAAGTTTGGTCCTCCAAAAAGTCCGTCATAGACGCAATACAAAATAATCAGAACATACTAAGAATGACAACACAAACAGAAAATTTGCTGGTCGGTACTAACAAGTAAGTCACCATTACAAAGTAGATTAAGAAATAACTAAAACATTTCTAAAATCAATTTGAAAGTTAATTCAAACAGCAACTCACTTGAAAATAAAGCAGAAGATTAGATTTTAGCAGTTCAAAAGATGTCGTGTAAATTATCGTGCTAACAATAACTGGTAGAAGAAATCAGTAAAATAATAACCATCAGGTTTATGTGATTTCTATTTTTTCAGGATGGCAGATCCTGAATTCTAGAGCAAAATATTTTTTTCTTTGTTTTTTTTAAATGGAATTTCCACATCTCATGTATTACTTAATAATGAGAATATAATAAAAACATAATGGACTGAAAGAAGAAAAAACTTCTATTTATGGCAACTTTTCATAATCCTTAGTCTACAAGGCTATCTGATGGTAATAATTAATTGCTGTCAATGCTGTCCACACAAAATTAATCGATCACAATGCTACCGATCAATTTTTTTTTACTGCAGGACTATCACTGGTTTGTCTTGCTTTAAATACATAGAATTGCTGTCGGAATTTTGTTTAGTGGTCAATGCATCACAAAAGTTTCATCATCACATCATTAAACCACAACATGTCATACTATGCAGTTGAAATGAGTGTACATCATGCAGATTTATTAATTACAATTCAGTAGCAGTTTTATCGGTTAATCGATTATCACATTAGTGTTACCGGTTAACCCAATATGTTGTACAACATGTATATATATATATATATATATATATAATTTCTAGTCATGGAAGCCAAAAAATCTATGCTGATATTTTACTGCAATTAGTTTGTTAGGGAAATGCAATAAACCTGCTTTTGAATTATATCAGTAGAGGTCCAAAACTTATTGGGCGTAAAATAAGTCTTTCTAAGAGTTTGCACTTCGTTGAATGCAGTTCATTCATATACTGTTAAGTGGAAAACTGATATAAATGGTGTTCAGTACTTTTATAATATTGGGCAATCTCAATTCCTCGATCTTTTTCTTCCTAAACCAATTTTTATCGCGATCTCAAATTTTCATTTCTGGCCTAATAGCCAATTTTTTTAAAAGTTCATTATGCGCCTAGACAAAACTGCAGCTGATTAAATGATTAAGTGAAAAGAAAAAATATTTCAATCAAATTTTTGGATCTCGCATACAGAATTAGCGCACTAAAATGTTCCTTTTAGAGAAAAAAGCATAATTGGAAGTAGCGAAATGGCTACTTTATCAATAATTTACTCCATATAGTTTTACAACTAGCTGCATTGTCTTTTATAATATATAATTTCCAAGTGTTGAATAGTTATTAAAGGGAAGATAGAGAATGGAGATTTAAAAAAATGCTGCAAAATTTTTCAAGAACAGGCTTCTCGGTATTTACCGAGGTACTTTAAAATTTCTTTCGGGCTTAAAATTAAGTTATTATTACCGATGAAGTCCCAGAAGAGATTTCCTGAATGGCAATGTGAATTTCTCTTCAGCCAATGGTTCATTCTTTTTCTGAATGGTAAAACGAAAAGGATTCAAAATTCTATTCATCAGAAATATTAATTTTTATGAAAGTTCGTGAAAAAAATAATAGTTTTTCAGTTCTGAAGGTCGGTTTTGGTGATAAACATCCAACAGTTCCTATCAGCCTATATAGGAAAATAGTGAAAATACACAAAATTAATGAGTAATTGGCTTAAAAAACAGTTAACAAATTACGTTTGCATTTATCGCATCTTTCAAAATAACAGGAATAAAACATACGAAAATTTTTTAGGAAATATGGAACTACAATATAAGTAGAAACAATTGATTTGCAGATGAGTATTTGAGAATTAAAAAGTACATTAGTAAAGCGAACAAAAGCTAACGAAAAAAAAACTTTGATTGTTTCATTTAGAATTTAATTCCAGTCTTTTTGAGCTTTTCGTTAGCTTTTTTAAGTGTTGCAAATGAGGAATGAAATGATCTCTTTAAGTAAAAAAAAATTTATTTGAGCCAAAATTAGAATAAACGAATAAAGCGCTCTTTTCTTTCCTTTCTCCTAGAACTATAGTTTATGATTTATCTTACTGTATCAATAGTCGAAAGGTCTTTAATCAAAAAGTAAGATCAATTGAAACATGCCATATTTAGGGGATAATTCGAAATCCCACTACTACATTACTTATAGCACATTTCAGTTATTGCTCCATCAAACTTTTCAAAGACTGTTCCATCAGCTGTCGGTGAGCGATACGTGTGACGCCTAGTTTTGTCAGTAAAGACCTATCAAAGGACATCAAATGGGCACCGTTAATTTGAAATTGTTGGAATTTCTGAGAATGTTCCGAAAGGTCTAATGTCTTTAACCATGCAACTGCATCGTCGGTTGTCCAATTTGCCACTTGTTTATTAATAAAATTGTTATTCACAGGCGAACTTGCGTGATTTCCTATAAACAATATCATTGTGTTAAGCAATGTTAATAAGTGAGGAAGTTAAGTTTTTAGTCTGGAAAGCATTTTCAGCAGATAATTATAAATGTTGAAATTGTCATACATACAAAAGCATAAGAAGTAGGGAAGTGGAGCAGAAGCAATCATTTCCTTGTAGAGATCTTCAAACTTCTAGAGAAAGGCAAATCAAAAACAGAGCAGTGCCATATCGGAAGTCGCCAGCATTGAAAGTTAAACTTCTTAATGAATCGACACAGTCTTGAACTGCATTTTGATGAAGGTAAGCAGACAGAAAAAAAATTTTCCCAAACATACAAATCGAGATGAAATAAATTTCTGTGCAGCTTACTAGATTGTGACTGGGCCTCGTAATCGGAATCCCCGGTGCCACTATCCGGCTCATCGTCGTTGCGATCAATCGATGGAATTAACGAGAGTTTGTTCTGAGATTCTGAGGACAACAGGTTAGCAGATAGTATCCGCTGTTGACGATCCGATAAAGACTGTCCGCTCAACGTCGATAGCGTGGAGTTTAAGCTCATCTGGAGAGAAATTCAAATTCCTTAGATAGTGTAAGAAAAAGCAGATAAATTGAGCAAAGAAGTTTACCTACTGACAAAAAAAAAAAAGTTGAAAGTGCTGAAAAGCTCATACATAGTAAAATATCGTCCGAATTCTTCGTTCTGAAAAGATTAGAAACAGGGAAATGAAGCGGGTCAAGAATAGGTTGCTGTAAGATAGCAAACTGCCCAAGTTAAAAAGAATGTATTGTAAGAAACGGCTATATTAAAAAGATTAAAATTTCCACGCTACATGAACAGCAGTGGTACTTTCAGGAACTTTTCAATATTTTTTTCATTCAGAGTATAAGAGAGAAAAAAACGTGCAGCGAATTCATAAAGGTAAACTTTCGGTTTTCGATTTCAGTGCGATCAGCAGCATGCAAGAAAAATGAAGTAAAAAATTAAGGAAGGCGAAATAAGTGCATAATGCCAGCTGAGCGAAACTTGCAATCCAGAAATTGAGGAGTGTTTCTGGAACAGTTGCAGCCATAAGTCTAGAAATGCCTGAAACAGTACTGTACCTACCGAATCATGATCACTAAGAACCTGCTGGGTTCGTTGTTGTGCTGACGGAGACGACAACGGAGGCGGTGATACATGCGGCAAAGAACTGCTCTGTTTGCTGTACGTGGAGTCGCAGTTCTCTTCAAATTGATGACTGATCAAAGAAACATGACATGCTGAAGAGTTATCACTATTCAAAGGTGTTTCATGATAAGTACTGGCATTGGCTACATGACAGGGCGCTTTTGCAGATCCTTCTGCTATTACGGTAGCACTTAGTGATCCGATCTCTTCACCACATTCTGACGGCTCTAGTGAAGTACGCGATGATGTATAGCTGCAATGGAAATTCTTCGGATCATAAAATTGAAGGTAGAATGAGCTGAAACCTAGCTGAAAATCGCTGCTTTTTGAAATGACAAGACAAGTAATGTTAGGCTGAACTGTGGATCAGAACATTCTGTGATGATATTAATATTTTATCTAATTAATCGACCAACCCACTATCTTTTTTAGATGCAATGCCTGTTGGAGAATGATCTGATTTCCCCATTTCCCACTTTGCTGAACTCGCCACGTTTTGTCGCACTGATTCACGCAGGCTTAATCCACCGTAACTGCTGTAAAATTGTTATTTTTGTAGAATATTTTTCCTCTCTCAGTTCTGGTATTCATTTTCGAGCAAAAACATATACACTATCACTCCAAACGAGGACTTCAAATGAATGGTTATACTGAGGAAGTCGCAAAGTGCCAAACCTGATAACAGTTGCTACAGGAGGGTTCTCCAATAAGAAAACAACTTTTTTTGAAGCGTCATTACTGCTCTCCTGAGCTACCTAAAATTCTTGTAAAATGTAGCAAAAATACGGCAAAAAAGTTAAAGTTTTCATAACCATCCATGATTTTCCATAAAAAAAACCTGCCTTGCCCCTTCGTTTCGCCAGAGCATTCCGAAGATCAGAATCAAATCCATGAGGTACGCTTGCACAGCAGTTAGTTGATTCACGTCGTATCGTGGGTTTCAATTTCACTGTTGACAATACTGCATTACTAATCGTTGGGGAACTGATAACAGGAGTTATCGTCTCTTTCGACCCGGACTCTTCATGTTCAGCGTTATTTTTAAAGGACTGGAAATGAGTTCAATTTACTCGAACAAGGATTGATTCTAAGTAATACTGAAAAGGATTCAGTCTAAATTTATTAGTTTCGAAGGAAATTTATCATCACGCTTTAGGAATTAACACTACTAGAAATAAACTGCAGAATGATGTGTGCAGCAGCTATGCCTAGGGGATCTCTTTTCGAATGCCCAGAATACATACTACAGCTTTTGCGGCTGCTAATTTAGCAGATTGTGGAAGACCAGAAGGTGGTGGTGGTGGAGGTGGTGGTGGAGGTGGAGGTGGAGGAGCTGTTCCGACTGCTGCTGCGGGTGCTGGAGTTTCTGCAGCGGAACTGTTAAGTGATACTACCGACGGCGTGGATGTTGTCGAATGCACGACGGTCGCTTGCGTATCCGAGGAAGATGCTTCAAGTAACGGAGGAGGTGGTGGTGGCGGGGGTGTTTTGGGTCGTTCCATGGACCTAAAAGGACGCGAATATTCTGAAGTGCTTGTGGAAGTGATACAACCATGCTGAACAACTTGTTCATTGAAAGAAGTCTGTGAAGATGGTTCTTCATCCACTGACCGTTGCAAATCTATAATAGAGAATTGGAAATGCGAAATTCTTGCAAATTGTATGAAAATTCTTTTACTAGTTACAATGGCATCAAAAAAAAGTTATTTCGAATTGAAAACTGTTGAAATTTAAATTATCGCAAATGAAAATAAAAATTAGACTAAAAAAACAGAAGAGCTGGAAGTGATGCAGTAAATAATAACTGCTCACACAAGATTGAAATAAGACAAGTGGTGAATTTTGGCAGCAAATTGATAAAATGTTATCTGCAACGGTTATAAACCGAACCAGTCATGCCAATTTTCAAGATTTTTTAAATTAAAATTTCTGACAATAGAGAAGGAAGGCGATAAAGTTTGCCAGTATTATTCACACAGAACGAATGGAATATTTTAATTTTGCATCGAAATATCATAAGGTCTTATTTTCCAAATCAATTTCCGATGTTTTTTAAAAACTAATTTCAAGAAAAATTCGGAGATACCCGGAGAAGAATTAAAGCTTTGCATTACTGGGGATGTACAATGTTCATAACCAGCTGCTGGTGCCAAAGTCGTTCGATGTAAGCCGCCTTTTTTATAGCGTTTTAGGTCATTAACTGAACTGAACTTCAAACCACTTCCGTTTCGTAATGAATCCTCCAATAAATAACTCAAGTTGACGAATTTTTCGGTAAAAAGTAAATAAAGCTGATTTCAGATCCCTCAGATGCTCAAAGCGAAAGATGTGAAAAATTCAGAAAAAAAAATCAAACCAAATGATGTAAAGAAAACCGACAAAGCACCTCTTGTATAGAAAAGGGTTGGAATTGAGAGGTGCCTTGTCCTTGTCGCTCCATCAGTCGTTCCAACTCTTCCATTGAGATTCGTTTAGAACCGCTGATTCGTTGTTTCACGGAAGCAAATCGTTCGTAATTACCTTCATTTAGCGCTTCTACTGATTTGGCGGAATGTAAAGGTAACATTCTACTGCCGTAGCCGTACATATCACCCATGCTATCTGCAAATTCATTACATCAAGAAATTTGATTTTATCAATACTATCATTCATCGACTACTGCTTATCATCTAGTAAATAATTAGCACATTTGATGTTAAAGTTGGGCGCATAATAAATAGATTGTAGTGTAGATGATGAAGTATAAGCTGCTGTTTGTTTAATGCAGCAAAAATTTGAAATACAAAGCTTAAACACAACAACATTTATGGAGAGAGTCAAATTTTAATTTTTTTTTTAACACTAGATCTTGACTCAAAAATTACACCTGTGGAAACTAGCTTGTATATTATTACATTATACATACCTTTTCATATCATTTTCAGTTTTTTCTAGGAAGAATTTTTTGGACTAAATAAAGTCTTTTGAAACATTATTTTAAAGTTCAGCACGTACAGACTAAGATTTTATGAGACTAAGCAAACATCATGTATTTTCACACAACACATAATAAGGCACAAATAGAACATTGAAGCTAAACGTTCAAAAATGGTAATAGTTCAAATATTTTTCTCGTAATTTTGACTTGCAAAAGCCAAATTTGGTAATTTAAAGTGGAAAAAGTAGAAGCAACAATCACTAGGAACGATGACGCAAGCAACCTAAGGCAGGCAATTTCAAGCATTGCGCAAATCAATTCAGAGGGTGATCTTGTCTTCGAAAGCGAATATAACGAATGACATCACAAATCTTTCTCTGAAGGAGAACTATACATGATATAAAATTGCTTGGAATAAAAATTTCGGAAGTTATCTTTCTCTTTTTCCAAAAGTGATAAAATGGAAATTTGAGCAGATAAGCTCTTACTGCATCGCGACAACATAATTAGCCTACTATTGCAGTGATAATAAGGTGTGGATGGATTTTCAGGTATCTACTCAAAACAGTAAAGTAGAATGAATTTACCGCTGAAGTGAAGATTTGTAGGACGGTTTCGACGTGGCAACGAGTAGCTGATATTCTCTTTACGTCGTGGCAGCGTTGGTGGACAGCATTCTCGAGCTAGAAGCCTTTACATGCACAACAGAAGCATGCTAACTTCTCTTGAGGTATAGAATTTTCAAACTTTTGAAATGAAAGCAAATATCGAAAAAGCACGAATGACACAGAACAATAATTTAGATCAATTTCAACACCAAAATAAAAAGTACTCATTTTGCTTAAGGATCATAATATAAAGAATATTAGTTAATTAATCCCAACATGCACTGGTGTAAACAAATTATTGTCCATTTTGCACCAAGTGCATCCTTGACCTACAAAATATTTTAAGGGATGTGAAACGCATCGGATCGTATGATAGTCGAATAATTTTTTTCATCAAAGGCAATTTTAATGATTTCCAATAAGGAACTGCTGGTGAAATCGGCTGAATTTTCTTTGATCCATGCGGGTATTTCTTACACTGACCACAATAATCCCAAGTAATATCTATTCAAAAGCCATTACAGTTCTTCAGAAAAACCCAGCAGGTGTCAAAGTATTACTAGTATTTCAAAATGCATAAAAGAAACTATGCTAAGAAAAAAGAAAGATAAAAGAAGCAAATATTGTGTGCTTCATATCATTTAAACATATAATGATATAAAGTGATATCAATATTTTATTTTAAGATTTTAGACTTGAGAAATTGTTAACCTGTACGAGGAATATTGGTCGGCATCGTGTGAGCAGCCCGGAAATTGAGTGAACCTGGATCAACGGTAATTACCTGAACAAAATTATTTAGAAATTTAATTATCTCATTTAAGCTTTCAATTTCGCTTTGAAGTAGTCTCGTACTATCCATTCTTCTCTTTCCAGCTGGCCAATTTATCAGAGTTAAATTGCATCTTATAAATTTAATATTTTATATTAAATTGCAAGAAAAACTGTGATGGTAGAGCTTCAAAACACTTTATTTTGTAACTTCTTTATCGACGAACTCCAGGAAAAATACTGGAATTCGATGAAGATGATAGTGTTTAACATTTTTTCTGATATTATAGCATCAAAAACTATTTTTAATAATAGAGGAAAACTGATGTTAATTGAGTCATTTAAGTGAATATAATAAATAGTTCTGTAGAAAAATCTGACTTACCTTTAACGTTACAGTATCACCTGAAGACTGGATCAGCTTATGAACTTGGTCGTGTGGTGTTCTGCGAACATCAACATCGTTTACTTGAAGTAAGAAATCACCGGGCCTTAAACCAGCTTTCATGGCCATTCCCTGCAGGTCGATTCCTTCGAATTTTTGTAGCGCTGGGTTCAGTAATGTCGGCGTAAAATTTCCAACTTCTGAACACGAGTAACTTTAAAAACTTTTAATGAAAATTATTCAGCCAAGAATTGTTTTCCGTCTATAATCTCGATTCCTCTCGAAATTCAAAATTTCGAAATATTAATTTCTTTTTATCTAAAAATTTATTTTTTGACTGGTAATTATGCGTATGCATTTTATTCTATTCTACAACTGTTTTAGTTCTCTTGTAAAACGACGTATTTATATAGACAGATTGAGGGTAAGAATAATCAGCTAATTTAACGACAAACTTGTGGCACCGCGTAAGACGAAACCGAAACCACTTTTAGCATCTCGTGGTATTACGATGGTACGCGGTAGGTTCACCCTGCAAATTCCTAAATTAATTCTGTAAACAAAAGCTTTACGATATATAATTTTCGGCAGAATAAGCAGCAGCTGACTGGAATTACGAAATTTTTCTAGCCATTTTGATAAGAAATGATTCTTCTCCAGAATCGAGAATTCATATCTTTCGTTGAATGCAACATGTTATGATAAAGCATCATTGTTTTAATCTATTGCACAAGTATCCAGGATGGTTTCTAAATGGATTTGTTTCCATCAGAAAAACATCTACGGATTCATTGTCTACATCGCTCTAAGATTTTATGCAATTTGCATAAATTTCTTCTTTTATGCTAATATATTTACATTCCTAATTAACTGCTGGACGAGCAGAACTGTCTAGTATCAAGTAAAATTATGCAACTATTATGCAAATATATTCAATCATTTAACATACAGTACAACTACTTATTGGAAAATATTTAAAAGTTCGATGCCAAATTATTTCGACTGGTCTACATTAGCTTTTCGGTAGTTCAGACAGCTTAGACTCAACTGGCGTATTTATAAAATCTGATACGAATTTAAAAGCTACTCAAAAGCATTGATATTCATTAGTGGATAAGCTGGATATCGTCGCATAGTACTATATCCACCACCAACATCTCCTGGACACGTTCTATAGCTGCATACAGATAAGTGGCTTGGTGTCGGGCTGGCTGGAATCTGCAAAGACGAACTTGTGACTTTTGCAGCCTATCGATATACGTACTGACAATATGAATTTTTACTTCAGTAAACAAGAAACAAAAAAATCTGAGGAAATTCTGCAGTACTTCTATTAAGGCTACGTTGTTCCATTTGTACTTGATGTATAGGATTAAAATTATTTCATCGAAAATTTTACCACGGATCGATATTCGCTACCATACAGCGATGTTTGACTTGAGGGTCGCTGACCCGGTAGCATCGATGGACGCCTTCTAGGATTGAAGGTCGGCTTCACGTTATAGGGCACTAAAAAGTTTTGTGAACTGTTATGGAAGTCTATTAAGCTTTGTCATTTCGGAAAGTCATGCCACTAGTCGTTCTAGCAATGACTACGCATGAGAGAATAAGATTTCTAGTGCTTTCATCTTTCTTGAGATTGCTGGTACTGCAAAATGTCATAATTTACTCCACGGCTGCAAAACTATTTCTCTCTCTTGCATGTTATTTCTAATTCTACTACTAAATAATATAGATGGTGCTAATGAAATACTGGATCCAATTCGTTTGCATATTATAGAAACTTATCGAGAATTTGTCCCTGATTGTAAAATAGGTGAGAATTTTAATACGCAAACCAGGTAACACTACAGCTTCACTAAAGCGAGAAAAAGCTCAGAAACAAAAAAAGTATTATCCTAGAGAAAGAAATGGATTTAATTATATTTGCAACGCAATTGTGACTCTTACGATGATTCTGAATATGTCCAAACAGACACAACGAACCAGTAGATTCAGGATTGAAGTTCATGATAATTTTCGCGACCTCATGTGAACCAAGAATCTGCGCTACGTCAAGTGGTGTCTGGTTTTGCTTATTCATAACTGTCGGATCAGCACCACGAAACAATAATACACGTGCACAGTCAGGTCTGAAAAACTCAATTAATAAACTCGAGCAATTGAGCACACCTTTTCTCAGACTAACGGAAGTGCAGATTTCCATTTCACAGAAGTGTTAGAAGAATGAAAATTTCATCTGATAAAGTGTGGAAAGATAGAAATTCAAAACCGTTTACTAATTACTTGTTATGAATGGCGCAAACATGAAGTGGCGTATTCCCGTTAATATTTCGAGCATTAATTTCTGCTCCATAATATATTAAATAATCTACATGTTGCACCAATCCATTCTTACATGCCTGAAAAATTTTACTAGTCTTCAAATTTTTTAAATTTCTTCTTTGAAGAAACCATTAAACTAGATATCCACACGGAGAAAGAATGAAAATTTTAAATTACTTGAGAAATTCCATCAAGCAATTTAATTCATTTTAACAAAAATGCATTCTTAAAAGTCGATACTTCTAGCAATTTTCCCTGCACTTCATTAAACTTGAGATGGTAAATATTTTTGTTGAAGATGAGAGAATTGCATCCAGATCCCCAAGAAGAAAGCTGTATAATAACTTCATAATTACAACTACTTCTATTAAAATAAAAATATTTCATCTCTTCTTATTGCATTTCTTGTAAACACTAACTAAAATATTACATCAGTTATCTGTACCTTTGTCAATAAGTGCTGAAATGAAAGTACGAATTCTCAAGCAAATGTTTTATACTGCAATAATTCTCATCTCCTCAAGCAACATAAAAATGGCACCACAAAACTGATATCGAATTGGCATTACCCTTTTTAGTGGAAAGTTATCATAAACTGTTAAAACTTTTGGTCTATGTTTTTGTTATGAAGATATTAAAGGATAGTGATACCCTAGGCAATGTGAGGGATAATGATTACCACAGGAACACCTTCTAAGAAGCTGGGTGAAGTAAGGTAAGCCAGTTGTTAACAGCGAAAGAGAAAGCATGACAACTTCAGTAGCATTAACACGATCTCTCAAAGAGATACACTGCGGAGACGATTGCGTCTTTTTACAGTGAGCGTAAAGTAAAACAAATTTTGGAAGTGTTCTAATTAGAAAGATATGCTAGATTTGGAGCAGGAACCGAAGCTGTAGTTCCCAGAGATAAACGCAAGATAAGGCAAGGTGTGTAACTTTAGAAGGAAAGGTTGCTAAAATGTTCTTTGCGAATTGACAGTCAGTTCGGGTGCGCATGATAACATCAAAGTGACATGGCGATGTGAGAAAATGGCTAATGGAAGGACACAAGAAAAGGTGTATTGATGATGGTGGTAAAAGTAATGTTTGGAACTCGTTAGAATTCAAATATAAAAAAGTTATCTTCCACTGATTGCTACCATTTAGCATATAAAAATGATCCAAATGTCACCGGTAAATCCTCTGCAAATGCCTTGTAATTACAAAAAAAAAAAAAAAAAAAATCAAATATGGCTTGAGAAAGCTTCGCTTCACTTTTTAAAAAAAGGATATATTCAAAGAAATCAGTTTTATCACAGCAGATATTAGCTGTCAGTAATGCTGATATTGCTTATCACTTGTTGAAAACAGAGGTTGCTCAGTAGATTCTTTAAAGGTGTCAAATATCACGGAAAGTTGTGCTTTTTCTCATAAATAAATATAGTTATACTTATCAAAGCAAAGGAAGTAATCTCCATAGGAATGGTTGTGGATTAGGAGATGAGAGCAAAACCATCCCGTTCAGTCTATTCATTAATTAAATGATAATAGGTAGGACTTTTGTTTTTCTTAATCAGATCATGTTTAAAACTTCTGAAAAAATGCCTCTTCAATCTTTGTCATCTAATCTCTCTACTTGAAAAGCACTTGTGAAATATTTCAACAGCAGTTATAACTGTTACGTTACGCAAATACTCCTGTCTGAGGTGTATAATTTCATAAAGTTCCATTTTTTTTATCAAATGGAAGCCTAAGGCATGAAGACCTTTATGTCAAAACAATCTTGATTATCAACAACTTAGCATCATTCTACTTGAAGAAGGAATATTGTTAGAACTATTGCTTTTATTCAATGCGTTACGAAAATGAAAGAAGTGGATAAGATACAAATTGGATAAAACGATAAATTAATCAGACAGTTTAACATGAAACCAGCAATAAACGAATAATTCGAAATGAAGGAAGATGGAAAAGTATTTGTTGAATATCAATGTCCAGACTTCACAACAAATTTTTATTAAAAGCTGCAGGATTCAGTAAGTTGCTCTCTTTAATGACTTTATGAAGGAAAATAAAAAAAGGTAAGAAAGAAACTTCCAATTTAAAGAAACGTTTTTCGCCACTCATTTTTTTTCACTCATAACATTTAATTATCGAAGAAAAAAGATGGAAATTTTAAGAGTTTACAGTGACCACTCGGAAGACAATTTGCCGTACAAATATTACTGTGAAACTTTTTGAAGCTTTTGAATATAGTCGAGAAAGAATAATAACTAAGGAAGACGGAATCCTTTGGAAGAGAACCAGTGTTCCCATCCTTTCACCGAAAGAGTATTAGAACAGTAATAAATTGTATGCTGGTATAAAAATCTTTGAAGCTTAATGAAAAGAGGACTTTTAGAAAACAGTCACTTTTAAAATTTTCTAAATGCTTCTCAACTTCGTTAGAAAGATGAGTCCCCAACTTGCAAGCAAGAACTTGATAAGTGGGATTGACCTGTAAATTGTATCTTATACAGAACAGTAGCAAAAATAAAGATACAAACCTGATGTATTTCATGATTTGCATCCAGATCAGTTACAGTAATATCTGAGTAATTGTAAAGCAACATTTGGGCTACTGCTGACTTCGAACTACTCTGCAGCATGTTATAGTATAGTGGTGTCAGGCCCAACGGATCACGATAATTCGGTGATGCGCCAAGTTCTAGCAAACAGTTCACATTTTCTGTCAAGGACCAGTAAGCTGCTTTATGCATCGCCGTCTGCAAAATTTTATAGGATAATAATGATATTACAAACACCTTTCACAGTGATTACTAAGTTTGTTGACACTGTAAAACATAGTTAAAAGACAATAACATCGTCCTACAAATAACAACTATTTCATGGAACTTATTAACAAAACTTAGGCTTTATGAAGCAAGATCAAACTGAACTGAAAAACCAGAATCCATTTCTTTTTATCCGATTTGGATAAAGGATTCTGTGCAAAAAGCCATCCAGGTTAAGATCTTCACATTAAAACTAATCACCCTTAACTTACTTTTTTTCTTTGCTGCTGAAATATTCTTTAGGTGCATTACCTGTCCATCACTGTTTCGAAAATCGACGTGAGCTCCATGTTCAACTAACGTTTTAATGAAACCTTCGCTTTGTGGCAAAGAGCAGACCATCGTCAACGGTGCTTTTCCTTCATTGTCGTGAAAATTAGGATCGAATCCTGCACTGCACATCTCTTCTACCTTTTTGAGCTGTCCAAGAGTAATATAATTCATGAACTTTTTCAAATTTGACTGAAATATGAATACAGATGAGGAAGAGAAAGAAATGAATTGATCTGGAATAGGATATACTTTTTTTTCCACTTTATTAAGTAAAACAGCTCAATAAATTTACCTTGGTGTGCAATTTTTCCAGCTGTTTTTCATCCATGTTCAACATTTTGTATACCCGCTTTTTGTATTTGAGCTTAAACAAAAGTAAAAAGTAGATGAAACATTTTAGTTAAAAATGTTATTCCAATATGACTGGTTTCTCCCTTATTTAAAGATTAGTTATAAAATATTTTGTTGTTGCATTGGAGAAGAATGGCCAAGATTTCTCTTTTGAACTCGAAATATAAATCTTTATATATTGCAAAGGATGTAAAGACTTCGAAGTGCAACAGTTGGATTTCAATGACTATCTTAAAAGTAGAATTATTATATTGTTTATGACTCAGAGCGGAAATATTGCTGCATGTTTTAAGACTGACGGGAATGATATATTGGTAATATAAAAAAAGAGAACTACGCTGACTGAAGAAGAACCTCAAGATATGGGACACAATCATGGAACGGATATTCACGTATTGGACGATCTTCCAGAAGAAATTTACCAGCGCGACCATCACAAGGTGGTAGAAATAAGCCATAGTTAAATGACTGAGGTAGCTTCTGTAACAAATTTGTTTCAGAAGAAATTTTGCATCATACAATTCAATTTGTCAGCCATTGCTAACCTTTGCCATTTACATAAATTTTAATCTTTCCAACAGCTAGGTATTATGTAAAATATCCAAACAATTAGAAATTTATAGTAAAAGTTAACATATTTGTGGTTTAGCAAAGTTATAGATTAGCAAATCGGAACTCACATTCTGAAGTGACTGAAGAAGTCTTCCTTTAATCTCCCAAACCTTCTCATCGAGATTTACAATTAGACATTTCTGCAGTGAACAATGAAATCATTTCCCCCAAATAAAACACATATATGCTTTCGATTTTAAGATAAGTCAGAAGCAAAATTCAATGTATTGCCTTTTATAAGTATTGGTTTCATAATAAAAATTATATGGTCCGATTAACTCAGTTTTATCAGTGTTAAGATAAACATTATATATATATAATGAAGTAATTACTGATCACTAATTTTGCATACATGTTAAAATATGAATACTGTATAAGTTAGATACTGTATTATTTTTTCGGCCTTGGACAAAACATGAGAAATCGTCATCTCTACTGAAATATGTGTCAAAGCATTCTTTTTTGTTCAAAAACAAACAAAAAGAATTAATAAATGCCATATGTTCAGGTGCAAACATTGCTTACGTGTGCGGTTGGTGATAACCTGTCAGGCAAAGTCGTTAAACATTTTTAACCATCAATTCATACATTCGTAAACATAAATTTGTGCTTTCAAGCATACAAAATTGCTTGTTATGTGCTTCATAAAAACTTTTCGACACTGTCATTTCTGCTCGTCCGCTTGTTTGCTTAGAACTCATACTGTTATCAATCTTCCTTTTATCATTTCAAAGTGAATTATTAATGATGGAAGGATACGTTGCCACATGTAAACCTTAATGAACATTATAAAAAAGTGAACAGGATCTTCAGATTAACCTGAATATGAAGTTCTGGAATGAAAATTTGAATATTCAACACATCATCGTCTGTCATAGTTATTAGTTGTGTAACAGGATCATATCTGACATATATATATATATATATATATCTTTCTATATATAATCTGTAAAATGAGCAAATTAAACAAATTGGGATTTTCAAATCTAGTGATCGAAATTTGCGTCTTATTCATGACACATTGAGCAGCTTGTCAGGAAAAAGATATACCAGTTCAGATAATATTTGAGACAAAAGCAAATAATAAAAAGAAGATATTGGTAGAATGGAACAAACAAGGTAGTAACAAGGTGACATTATTTAAAACAACTAAATTACCCACCTAACTCATGAACATTAGTTGTCAATCATTGTTTATACCTTTAATTCGATAATCGAACAAACTGTGAGTTGAGACAACTTACGTAACGAAATAATTTCTGCTAAAAAAGGGTTAAATTTAAGAATTTGAAAATACGAAGATAGAAATTTTACATTACATAGTCGAATTTCTATTAAATTTGCTGTCATTATTTTAAATTAAAACAATTAAAACAAGTTCTCAAACTAATATAAAATATTAAAAATGATGCAATTTTCAAGCTAAATTGAACGAAATATTACTGTGAAAAATTAAATGGGTTTTTAAAATCGATGATTTTATTGCTTGATGATATTTTATAACAGAAAATTTGAGAAAAAAAATGAATGAGACATAATTGTCATCCAAGTTGTACAGCTGAGGTGAAAAAGTATTCGAATCTAAAAGAGTTTGTTTACTTCTTCTTATCAACTCATTATCAAGCCATATTTAATCTTTTAATCAGATAAATTTTTCAAGGGAATTCAATGTCAATGAAAAAATAAAACATTAAGTAATTAAAATCAGTTCAAGCGCATAAATCGTTGCTTTCAGACTGCTACAAAAAGAAAATGATGGCGCGTATTCTTCGAATTATGATTCTAACAAATCCGCTAATATTGCAATGTTCTGATTTTTTTTGCTGTATAGAAATTTTCTCAAAGCTACCACTAGCTGACTAATATTCTTGCGAAAAAGCTTTTAATGACAGCCAATTATCCTCTCACTTCTAGTTAAATATAAATTAACTAAAGAAACAAAATATGACAGAAATTCAGCCGGATTGTTAGAAATTATATGACATAAAATGATTCAACTAAACTAAATAATGGAGAAGATATGGCCGGATTTTCCGATGATATCATTCTTAAATTAAAAAAATTTTTATAAGTGAGCAGATTTCTGGCAATCTTTTCAGAAATTTTATCTAAAGACTAAATTAGGACATATTTCCGTCTCAAAACGCGAAAATTTACTTCGAAAACACAGTCATACTGATGGTTGAAAAACTAATGATTTTAATTTTAACTAAACCTAATTTTATACACATTGTTACTTCCAAATTTTGGACGAATGTCGAAGATAATGTTGCAAATCGCATGTTAGTTAGATGAGCTAATGTCAAAATAATTTGGAATTTAAGGAATTTGTTAAGCTAATACTGATTTTAAATGGACCTTTTGATAGCAAGCAGTATCTGCAACTGCTATTTCAGTATCCGTCAGTTCTCATTTTCCGATTATTTCTTGATGGTACATGAAGAAAACTGGTGCAGAGATTCCCAATTGATGAGTTAACAGATCTGACAACTTTGTTAAAACGGAAGATTCTTTCTTACTTCAAGAGATGACTAAGCTTATTACGAATCGCCATGAAGGAAAACAAGTGGGATTATCACTATTAGAGAATTGTTAATAGTGGCCATATAGGAAGAGAATTAGCATTTTATCCTTTAAAAGAATAACAAGATATTTAGCATTATGAAATTGCAAGGGAATGTGATCGGTAAAAAGTTATGAAAATTCGATCATTTTCTTGCTCCAAACCTGTTGGTTTATGAAGATGAAAAAGAAGTAGCTCTTACCAATGGTTAGAAATCCTTTGCAAAATGCAACATCATAAAAAAAGAAAGGAAGCGGTACCTTCCGGTTTTTTATAACCTTTTATTTCTTTTTAGGTCACACTCTTTCAAAAAAATTAAGTTTAATTAAACATTCTGATTTAATTTGCCTTTTCTTAAAAATTTAGAAAGCGTTCGTAATAAGGTTATCAGCTAGGTTAATGCAAAAAAAAAAAAAAACAAAGAATAGAAAAAAACGTAGATTTTTCTCATTAAAGTACGAAATCAAATATGTTCATGCATCCTTACATATTTATTTAAAGTTTATTTTAGATGACGATGTCAAGCGCAGTAATGTTCCAAAAAGAAATTAAAAATTTCTTTAAATATTTTGATTAGAATGCAAAAGAAACTTTTAAAGGAAATTGATTCTCTCAATGCTGAGTTTTATTCCTAGCTAAGGTAGATTTGTGATGAGTATCTATTTTTGATCATAAATTAAAAAGAAAACAAAGGATTGATAAACATTTTTTATTTTTTAGCCTTTCATTTCAACATTAAAAAAAGAATGAATAAAGTTTTGTTAAAAGTTTGAGAAAACTTTAACTCATTCTTTTTTTAAAAACTTCCATGAAAAACAATAAATCTATCTAAGAATAAAGGAATCAGAGCGCCAAAAAAGGAACAAAACTGCTATCTTTTTCAATGCATATTCGAAACAAGCTTGTCACATTTTAAAAAGTCTTTGAACTTTCTTGGATAAAAATATTTTATAAAGTCATATATTACTAGTAGATGCATTTCAAAATTAACGTTTTCTAGTTTCTAGCAACTTCAGATTTCAAATTTTTTTAAATAAAACTAAAAGCTTATATTAGTAAAGGAAGAATGAAGCGATTTAGTGAACCATAACAAACAAAACAATGCACGCCAAACTGAAATAATTGCCGAGGAACGAAATAACCGTTATTTCTTTTTCAAGCTATTTCTTGTCTACTTAATTTCTAAATGAAGTTTAGAATTTTTCGCCATACAGCGTTTTAATCAATCATCTTAATTGACATATATACATTTATGCGCAGAAGAACAAGCAATCAATGAATGCATACCGATCTAGTTCATTTCTTCCCAAATCTACCGTAAAATTTGTCCAAAACCATCTTATATGAAAACCAATGAATGAAACATTGCAACATGGACATGCACATATATTATATATATACATATATAACATATTTAATCCACCTGAGGTTATTCAGTTGATGTACAAAGCAGTAAAGCGAGTGAGTGAGTGGAGGACTAGAGATAAAATATAATTTTGGAAAAATGAAATAAAAATAAGGAAAATGGGAAGTGATATGTTTTTGAAAGACTCACAGAATCCCAGAATTTTTCCTAATTTCAAAGAGGTTCCGAGAATGTCGCCATTGGTAAAAATGATACCAAACTGTCCTTGAGGTCCTGATGCGATAACAAATCTAAAAATGCACAGCACTGAAATATATCGGACAATTCGTCTGAGAGAAGAATTAGTAGTCACACTGTACCAAAATTCCGTGCGATTCATGTTGCTTTAAAAAAAAAAAAACCTATAATTGTAACAGATTTCGAAAGCATGAATAACGGGAAATTTCAGAACAAGAATAACAAGCAATAAGTGTCACGATTAAACGAATTTGTTTAATTTCAGGACTCTTTTTACGTCCGTTTGTCCATCCAAATGCTGATAACACGTTGCTCAATTACTATTACTCTAACCATCGTCAACTTCATCACAGTCAAAAAATTTTTATGTGATGTTGATAGACTAAGCGTTATTTATAAATTAAAAAAAAAAAAAAAACTTTTCCATCTTGCTTTTCAATTGATCATCGTCGTTCTTGAAGTGTTCAAACACTGTTTTACCTTACATTATTTATTATGAATGTTTCGGCGTGCGTCACTTTCTTTTAGTATTCGACTATATTCCTTCTACACATCTCGATTCTCTGTCAGTGATTGGAATGGTTTTTAACTAAAGCCAGATATGTTTATTTATGTTTTCGATCCAAGAAAATGAATATATATATATGGAATCAATGACCTTGCATTGCGTCTTCTCAACAACAATCGTTTATCAGCGATCATTTTAGAAATACTATTAGTTAGAAACTTAGTACCAAGAGTAAGAGGTGAAGGAATAGAAGTAAAAAGTGGAAATAGGATGAAGGCAGAGGAAAGACAAAATCTGATACAATAAATGGAATTCACGAAAACAAGGTCCACTGAAATCCTGTGCTGCACATGTTACCATCATTACCACCTCTACTATCAATATGCTAGTAAATATTTTTTTAAATGTTATATTCAACAACAGAAATTGTGGGTGCAATCACTTTACAAGTTCAAATGAAGTAGTAGTCAAGCACGAATTTAATAAAACTAAAATCAAGCATTACAGAAAGCAGTAGCGAGAACTTGATCGAATTTTACCTGATTGTCAGACCGGACGATTGTTACAGTATTCATTTGTGCTTGAGAGAATTGATAGGTAAAATGTATAAATTAGCTTTGATAACATGCTGGTATAACTATTCCTGAGATTATTCTCATCTCTCTGATATCTAATACAAATTTATACTGATAAATTCGCCTTTCCGTCGCAACTTACACGTCCACCTTAGCATTTCTTATAGCATCTTACCATGCGTTTCTAAAGTTGTTTGATGTCTGCTTAAATCCAGAAAAAAAATCCGATCGAAAACTTAGCTTAGAAGGAAATTTTCACAAATTTTTCATTTTTTTCAATGACTATAAAAAAAACGGTCAGGGACATGCCAATTAATCGATCATGTGTTTTTAATTACCCTAAAAGCTCAAAAACTCAGGAATACTTGTACATACTATACAGCGTAACATCCTAATCTCATAACTGCTGTTCAGTATGAAACCGCAAATATCCTTCGGAAACTCTGATGGCAATAAAAACAACTTAGAAAACAAAATCAATGTGAGGTGTTGGACAACAATGCATAATTATTCTCCCCTGTAATGACTGTCGCTCATTGAATTTCTTTTACTACTTTCTAACCTCAAAAGATTCAATAGTGTGACTTAATCTCTATAAGTTCAATATATAGGTCCATTTGTCTTAAGGCAGCATGTTCCCGACTCGTATTTATTATTCGTCAAAAGAGGTAGCAAAAACTCATTTGATAAAGTTCAGTCTTTTCGAACATAACTTATCCCTTTTTGCTAACTCAATTCATTTTCTTCTAAGAACTTTTGTATTTAAGTATAAAATATCTTTGCAACATTTAACTATTATAAGCGTTTGTTTACGCGACGCCATCTACACAATTATAGCTCAGTCGCGAAGAGTAATGGTATATATAGAAACTAAAGCTATAGGTGATATCAATTTAATTCTGATAAAGCGATTCTTCATTCATTATCCCTCCTAAGTGATAGATCTACTGTAGATTTTTCTAAAATCATTAATTTCATCTAGACTCAACATAATTTGTCTCAGCGAATAAAATTTATCACAACTGTCATATGAAAATTTTGGAACAAGAGTGTATTATGTAACAAACATTGCCTCATGAACGCAACATGCTAAAAGACCGTGTTATCAGTTTTATCTGTCATGAGAGGTAAATAACATTCTGTATGGAAAATTCGAGAGATCGAGAATATAGAAGGGAAACTGATACCGAAGCAAGCAGATGATTGGGTGACAGAATAATGATGAAAAACTTTTTGCAAATTTGAAGGAAGTTTTTAGAAGAAGAGGGGAAAATAGGCAGTCAACGAATTCATCGCCATACGTCATTTTGAATGGGAGCAGGTATCCATGGAGAGGAGAAAGACCGATAAGCTCGCAGTTAGCTAGCCCAACAAACAAACTTGCTAACTTGACGACAGATAGAAATCTCCAAGTCTTTTCAATTCATTTACTTGCAACTGAAGGTTCTGCTTCTCTTACAAATGTGCTCTTGGATGGCACTTTCTCAGCTTATTTCGTTGCTGAAACAATGACTTTGCTGGCTAATACTTTTAGATCTCCAAAAATTAAGCGGAAATTTGAAAAGAGACGCATTCTACACTAAACTGATACAAATGATGAGTTGGATAATAATATCTGTTCTCCAATTCTCCAGTAAAGGTCAAAATTTCATTATATAAAGTTCCCTCACTCCTATGCTGCACAAAAGTAGCCTGAATACGATTTGTAATGCAAAATGATTTATTTATTACTAATTGCCATAACGGTATTCTATCTTACGCATTATCTTACCTGTCCAGAAATATTTGATTTCTGTCTGAAGAAAAGCGCAAACTAAATATGCAAAATTGAACCTCTTGAATCATGGGGTTACTGAAATGGTATTTAAAATACGCAGTTGTAAATACAGGGAAGGAACCATCACAATACGCTGTATGGACAAAAAATTTGTTGTCAAAGCAGTTAAAAATCAAGATACCATCGATCAGTTGTTCCCTAACATGAAAAGTATCGAGAAAGATGATGATAATAATGATGACTTGCTAAGCAAACAAACTCAAGCCATTTCATTTTCACTACTTTCTTCTTTCATCTAGTAGACGGGACGAGAGGTAGAAGAGACAAATTCCTTGAAAAGAATCTGCTCAAATCACCCATGGATATTTTGAATGTTGTATTATCTGCTTTCCACAATATGCTCAAATCTTCCGTTCAACTTTTTGAAATTCAAATTTGAGCACGGCTCAGAATTTCGCAATCTTTGCATTTCTTCGACCGAAAAATATTTAAAATTCAAAATGATCTATTACGAAATTTCAGAATATGATTCGTTGTAATAGTTCTATTCTCCAACCCGTAGATTCTTGAAGTTGTTAAGCTTTTTCTTTTTTGAAATTTTGCAACTTAAAGAAGATATATTTCCTACTCTAATTTTTGCTTTCTCAAGTTCATTACAGTTCTAAACTTTTCATTCCCTATTCCAAATAAAAGAATCCTTCATTCATTATCTTCTATTATGATTTCCGAAAATTTTTAAAAACTTATATGTTGCAGAAGAAAAATTGCTATCAGGTCTGGCGTACTTTACAAATAAAACATCCTTTCAGTTAATTTGCTCATTCTCACACCAAATCACTGCAAAATATTTGTCACCGATTTGCTTTCATAGAAATTCTCCCAAAATTGTTAAAAAAAAAGAGTTCCCAAAGTGAAAGGCAAACGATTTTGTGCATTTTTTTTCTTTTTTATATGCTTATCCAACAGTATAATTAAATACCGCTATTCAATAAGCGACAAATAACAATAAGATAATCCAGATTCAAAATCTCGTATGATCTAGTTGGAAAAGTTGATTGAAATTAAAAGTCTCAACTAACTCAGCAATTCCGGCAATGTGAATAATCTCGTTTCGATAGTCCAGCAAATATACTTTTAATTTAAACCATTAGGATCATGATTTTCTCAGTTCGTTTTTCCTGGGAAGGGTTTAAGATCATTATAATGGGGCTGTAGTAGGTCGCAATTTAAATAAAATTAAAACTGTTTCATTTAATTACAGTAAAAAAAAACTCTTAGAAAGTTCTAAATTGAACCTTTAAATTTTACAATTTATATTTTATTGCCGCAATAAATTCATTGAAAATTGCTAAATTCCTTTGAAGCTATCATCCAAGAAAAAGGAAAGCTTCAGAAAGTTCAGACCATGCATCGAGTATAACGGTGAGACAGAAAATAACCTTCAAGGGTATTTCAGTATAATTGTTTTAAAATAAAAATTCCGAAAAAGTTAAGTCAGGAAACATTAGAAATAAATTTCGAAAATGGATGCGGGGTTGAATAATAGAAATTACAAAAGAAGAAAAAAATGAATTAAACCGAAATGGATATAAGCAATCGTAGTTATCTGTCAATTTTGGATAAGCAGAAAGTTCAGTGTTGATCGGTGTGGCATTGGTGAGTCAGAAGACATCCTAATCAGTAAAAAAATTAAGATGGTCCAAGGAATATCAACGTGAATTATTTTGGGAAGAGGAGAATGAGTGACAGCAAGGACGACATTGGCCGATGTCTGGATGGACGACATCGGTAATGGCGATATTGTCGATGAAAGTATTGATTAGAAAGATCTTTTCTGCTGTGAAGTGACCAACGACGATACAGAAGTCGTAGGAGTGTGGAGAAAAATTAGGGAAAAAATTTGTCGACTTTAGGTCAGAAAATATTCAATGGGAAATGATCTTCTTTCAAGATACCGCTCTTCAAAAGAATCAGCGATTGAATGAAGGGAAGGGATTTTTACTTCAAAAGTGTTGATAGGAAGGGACACAATTTAGGAGTTTTGGAAGTATTAACCTGAAGTTAACAGTGTGCTCATCCTATAACTAATAAATGAGTCATAATTAATAAAAGCAAAAGGTAAAGTTAATAAAGAGCAAGGACAAAACAAAGTATAATCATATATTAACATGTTATGCGAGCCAAATATTACGGAATCCCATTTCGTACAGTTATTATTTCTTAGCTGACTGCAAGAAACAATCATAGAAGTCGAAGGACTAAGCAAAGGTCTTTGGAATTGTTATATCTGAAGAATCCAACTTTTATATCTCTTCTATGAACTAATGTAATTATATTCTATAATTTCTGAAAGCTATAACACTTAGAACATCTAATAGAAGTTTGTTCCGTACGAATGCAGCTAACATCGAAAGATAGGAAGAAAAATAGGCTTAGAAGATATGGATAAGATTAGAAACTTTTAACTAAACTGAGCATTTTTTGCTTTGAGCCTCAACCACATTTAAAAGCACAGATTTTATCTAGTTACATAATTTATTATTCTACGAAGTGTCATATCAGTAACAGCAACAAATAAACAAGGAAACTCACAACTCGTTGTTTTTTGAAATGAGCTGTTGGAGAGAAAAAAAAAAAAACGGAAAATAATTATAATGATAATCACCATGTATATATAGACACGTTTAGTACGTAAACTGCTTAAGAAGCAAATCGGGAATCTTGCACCTAATTAAAGAATAAAATTTTGAAATTTAAATGCGTTTTGTCAGTGCTATATTATAATAATTTGGTCTCATAAATTAAGTTGGGTGAATAGGAGTGAATTAAACTGAACTAAGTAAATTTATAAACAGTTCAAATTAGACTCTAATAAATGGAGAAATCTCTGAGTGAAGTGCTAATGCAAAAATACATGTCAAAATAAGAATTGAGCAAATAAAAAATATTTTTATTAAGGTGTAAACAACAGACTTGGTAGCGCAAAAAGTTCTTAATTTGAAGTCGTTTAAAGGACAAACTGGAAGAACAGAATGGATTCAATATGGAAAATGAACGCTGAACCTGAAATAAGGCATCATTGAGAGATGTGTCCTTCAACTCAATCATTTCATGCCGCGTTAACCTAGCTTACTGTCATTGCTATTATTATTCTAAATTACTATTAATTATAATTTTTACTAAACTTTAAATTTGCCACTATTGTTATTGTTATTGCTGTTGCTATTAATTATTATTAATTGTCATTGTTAATCACTATCATTAATCATCATTACTAAGTATTATTCTTATTTCTACTTATTATTAATATTCACTATTAATTATTACTAATATTTTCATTACCATTACTGTTACCAATATTAGCAGTAATAGTAAGTAGCAGCAGTAAGCAGTGGCAGCAAGTGTAGTAGTGACACAAGGATAAAACCCACTGGTTTATGATGGAGGATATTACTGAACTGAACTGGACTAAGCAAAGGGAATTAGACAGTGTATGAGTGCACTGGTCAGACTATGTAAGGGATGTTCAAATGTACTACAGGTATCCGGCCTACCTGACCATCTACCGGTCTCTTGAAATGGACAGACGATGTTGGAGCTGTGACAGTGGTAACACAGAGAAGAATAGGCGAGTGACAGGAAGGGCAGGAGTATGCCATGCAGCGAGACATGCTGTCAACGAAGTCAAGCGACGTACAACTTCGTTTCCTTCCCTCGAAGAACTCTCAGTAATCTTGCTAAGGACATTCAACAGAGATGCTGTGATGCCAATATTTTGTTTGCCAAAAGGATTTCGAGAAGGAGTAACAATGACGAATGTATCGTAAAAGAGAGGAAAGCTTCGTATAGCTAGAAATTTGATATAAAAATCTCAAACTTTGAAGAGAATCAATCGATACTTGTGTTTTTACTTCATCTTCCAAGAATGGCTTTGATTGCAGATCGATAGGTTGTGAACAAATCGGAAACCATTCGATAAACGGCACTGTCCGCTTCTTTCCCTCTTCAGTGAAGTTTTCAAATGCAATAAATTATTCACAGACCAACGAAGACCGCCTGTCCCATAAATATCAAATGATTCACACCGGTGATAAATACGGAATGTTTGTTATTTGCTTGGCATTTAACAGAACAAATAATGGATTTCAGTTGTTCGATCATGCAAAATGATATTCTGTAGCGATATGTATTTACCTTGTGCTCATATTATACTTTCGCTTGCAGCTTATATCTTTTTGCGTAATCTTCAAGATAAGCTAAGTCAAAAACACACAATGATAACACAGAGGGGTCCTAAGTCTTCTGCAACCTTTATTACGTAAAACAGAAATATGGATATCACACCTGGCAATGATTTGTTATTAATTAATTTTAAAATTCAAATAAATAATGCCGCTCAAATGTCAGGATGCAGCAGATAGTATATTGAATTAAATTTCGTATTCACGAGATGCGAAAAAAAAAACAGGAAATATTTCTGGAACTAAGAAAATGAATGCAACAACTGACCTGTTTTATCTATTCTTTCCTTCATATTGAAATTTCCCAACATTTCCAGATAAATTTTCTGATGAATTGGTGGATCAAAGAAGAAAAGCTTTTAGACCATCAGTTTGAAAGAATCGAGAGAGATAAGTTTAGTATCGAAATTATCAAATTTATTCAGTAGTCATTTCATTAATTGAATGCATCGGAGGCTAAGCTACTGCTTTAAGAAAATATTTTTTGATCATTAGGGTTATTAAAAATATTTTTTGTAAAATATAGAAGTCATTTGTTCCAAGTTCTAGAAACGATTTGCTGATTTTTGTTTCAAAATGATATTCTGAGGGGAAAAACTAAGAGAAAGATGAGTAAGGGTGAAAATATTTTTGTTTTTTTCAGACTGTGAATTTGGAAAAATCATTTTTTCATTGTTGACTGTTAATAGATGACTAATCCATCTTTTCAAACATTGCCAAGAATTAAAATGGTATAGAACTTGAAAACACAATATGACATTGTTCTCTCTGATGTATGCGCTAAAAATTACTTACTACTAGGGAATGAGACATAAGTTGTTCTTAAATTGTTTGAGATATTCCCTCTGGCTTTTTTAAATTTTGAAACTGTTTTATTCTTTTGAGCATCTTTTCAAATATTTAAAAAGTAACATTCAATAATTTCAGACTCATATTTCTATTTGAATCTACAACGAAAGAAGTGTTTTCATTTGCTCTCAGAAAAGGTATTTTTCATTCAAATTCTTTTGATTCATTATGGATGTAGCACACAAAGGATTCAAAGCTAATTTATAGTATCTGAGAGAAAACTACTTCTTGACATCATAACTTGGCACATTTAGAATAACACTTATTAAGGCATGCACTGTTTGCAAATTCACATCACTCCTTTAAAGTATTATATGACTCGAAGGGTCAGCAACTGATTTTCTGAAAACAAATGGCAAAAACTGTCCTTTCAACAAGCTGAAATAGAAAGCAAATATGAGCAGTGTTAACTCAGTTCTGAAGTTATACGTTTCTGTAAGCGAAAGAAATTCAAATCATGTTCTGTACTTACTAAATGATTGGATAATTAGTTTCACGCAATCAATATTTTTCAGATAACTCATGAATAACAACCAGTTTGTGTGAGTAAATGAACATTTGGATGGAAATAAGTTGTCGTTTTCTCATTGTAATCCACCTTATGACAGAAATTGCTGTTTATAAATGAAGGAGATTTCCTTATGAATTGCTTAAAATTATTTTCCAAATTATGAATATTTTTTCTTTGTCTCTTCAAATTCATTAGAATTAAGGAATAGGTATGAAACTCGTAGGAATATCTAAAGTAAAAGAAATCGATGAATCCATCCAATAGATTGTTTCCCTCTTTGAAGGGCCCAGTGAAGCACACCTGTGCTCATAAACCATCCTGTCCCAAAAGCTCGTTAAATTAATTCATTGGTAGGTTATAAATAAATTAGATTTTTCTCATAAAGTTTTCAGAACTTCTAAATATAATTGCCTGCTTCAATTAGAAAACAAACACTGCCTGCAATAAATTACATTGCGATCGTAACAAGGAGTAAAATGATGTAATTGGGTAATGAGAGCAGTGAACAAAGTTCACAATTATTTGGTATTAAATCACTGACTATTCAAATTGCCTACTTTAAATTGGAGATTGAAATTAAGATATCCTGAAAGGAAAAATAGATTTTTAGAAAAAAGAGAAAATAAATTGTTGAAACGATAGCTAAAAAAATAAACTACACCAAATTTGCTGTTACTGTACGACATTGGAATGTGTGGTGAAAATAAGAACGTTAGAGAGCTTGGAAAGCAGTCAGCAACCACAAATTGTTGTTGTCGTAGGAAGAGGACTTGTTGAGAGGGCAGTTCAGACTTGGGCAGCTTCTGAGGTAAAGTTAGCTAATTGTTGATTCAAGTTACACAAAATAATATAGTGTGTCTTCTCGACATTTTCATTTATATACGCCACACTCTTGCCTTTTTCTAACTTGAAAGCAATCTGTTGCTACATTATTTCTTCCAGAGGAAAGTGTAATAGTGGAAATTCCCCATCCCAGCAGTCATTTTTGAGTAGCTGGCAAACTTCTTCCTCGGTAAACTATAATGCAGAGATGGCTAACAGTGTTAAGCATAAATGAATACATGGAGCCAAATGTTTTATCACTGCTCTAGATGAAAGGAGAAAAGTGAGCTTGTCCAATCACGACGGAATTATTTTCAAATGAAAAGCAAAAGCTAAAGACAAGATTAAAACAAAAACTTCTCACTCTTGGATAGCAGAAAGTCATCTTTGTATGATTTCAGTTTGCCATAAATAAAACAGCCACTGCAGAAGGCTTTTTATTTTAGTCGCCAGTTTTGTTTATTTCTGTAACAATACAGGCAAATTGTTTCATGACAGTCAACAGGATGTGAATTGTCAACTGTTGATTGCAAGCTAAGCCGTTGTGATAATTGTGATATGTTTTGCCATCTTTAGATTGCGCAGCCATGACAGAAAAGATGTAAGAAAATTGGTTGAGCAAGTAGATCTCTGCTTCTTTGCTTGAGTCTACTGAAGAAGTAGTAAAATTAACTAGTAAGCAGTAAATCTGTTTTAACATTTTCAGTGTGTTCAGGTATAATTCTTAAATCCTAATGATGAAATCATCACATACTGTTGAAAAGTATTCAGACTCTTCTCTTCCAGCTTTCATGCTAATTGGAATGCTCATCCGTATCATCATACTCTTACCTAAACAACTGCTTCGCATTACAAAAAATATAGTAGCAAAGAATTTTAATTTCAGAGATTTTTTCCCAACTGTATTTTCTCTCCTTTTATTTTAATTTCATCTGCTGAATTACAAAACGACTGCTGTAAATTTTTTTTAAACTGTATCTTCTTAGACTAAGAATAAAGACAAAAAATGGGGTGCATTATGGTTTACTCTTGGCTTCATTTATTACCTCTAAAGTTGGGATGAGATTCACCGTTGTCTTTGTAATCTACCTAACAGGTATTCCTTTTTCCATCGAACACGTTAAAAGGATAAATAAATTGCTAATGATCTGGAGTTACATAAACCATCGATTTCAGAGCAGAATTCACTTTTTGGCCTTTGATGAGAACTATTCCTTAACTTTGCTTCGTACAGTGTGTTTCTCCCTACTTCCACTGAGAGCTACCAGTATTTCGTAACATCCATCGATCAATAAATGAATTTGATAAGTTCCGGAAGGGAAACAGTTACTGCCTTCGCTAAGGAACAAGTATGATTCGAGGGACGAATAAGACTAGAGCGAAAAGATGAGAAATGAATGTTCATGGAGGTTACAACAGCTAATAATTCAACCTTGAAAGACTGACTGACTGCTAATGACTGTCATTGCCCTCTTATTATCATCCTTTTTATCGATACCATTACCGTCGTCTTTATTCTTATTGTCATCATTAATATTGGCAACTATAAAGGCAATTCCGGAAGAAGGACGCAGTCATGATGTTTAGAAATGAGTTGCTATTCTATAAATAAGTAATAACTTGATAAAGTCATACCATTCAATTTAATAATTGTACACAAAACCAATTAGAGCTACCTGTCTCAAGTTTTGTTACAAAGGATCGCTATTCGTTTTTCTAGGTAGGTGCCACCACTGACTCTGAAACTGTTATAAATACACTGCTTCCAAGGTGTGAACACCTTCAATTCTAAGCAAAGAGATGGATAACGATGTTTCATGGTTTGAAGAGTGGATGATTCAATGTATGTACATTGGATGGATTAGCAGAAAGAGCTACTATAGTGGAAACCATCCAAGACGATAAAAAGAAGTTAAAGCTCAGGAGCTTTCCAAAAGTTTTATGAAAGGATTTACTTCATCAATGATTGTATAATGAATGATCAACACTATTCACTGGACTTACACAAAGAATCTGAATCTTTGATTTGTTTCCAGTTATTCATGTTTCAACAGCATTCGTTGTTGCCACTTTTCAGCAGCATCTCAACTGACGTTCTACTTAATGATGAATCCTGAAATTCTCATTATTGTTTTTTAGATGTTGCTCGAAGTCTGTCATCTTTTTGCAGCCTTTGCAGCAGTTTTGTTTGAAGCCCAGATTCTTAGATGTTTCAAAAGTGCATATCTTTTTCTCTTCAAGTACCGCCATCGTCATCACTGATGACAGCTACTGTTGCCATGGACACAATTCTCCGCTCCTTGAACTTCACTTCCTAATTCCCACCTTTTCTCATTATTTTTTACAACAGAAAAAAAATTAATCCCTCTCTCTTTTTCTTTCTCTCTTTTGCTTTCCTTTTAGTTCTGTAAGCAATTCTTTTCCTGTTTAAATATTTCTTTGAGAATAAAAGGGACTCACTATTTAAACTTCTACTTCTTTTGCTTTTCAATCTCTGAAAATTTTTTATAATTTTTGAAAATTTTCTTTAACAAACTGCCACATAAGAAAAAGTATCCAAATTCCTAAAGTGGTCCGCTATAGCTTAAATAGTATTTTCAACAGCTGTTTGGCAAAATTTCGATCTGTGAAGCTATTTCATTACAAATATAAAAGTCTTCTCATCAAGGCTAAAAATTTGACAGGAGTGTTGCCTATATTCAAATTTAGACAATAAATAAAACTAAAGTACCGAGAAGTGGATCTTACAGATGTCAACAGCTTTGTGTTTATTTGTTTCATTTGCTAGACTTTTTGGTACTGTCTATTGAGTTCACTGACGAATTTGTTTTAGGGCAGTTATTTTTCCCTTTCAAATGTTACTTTGCAAATGAGTAAGAAGTAAGATTTAGTTTAAAATTAAACTATACTGATACAAGAAATAAAACACAAAACATCAGACCCAACCTTTTTTCTCAAGTGATCAATAAATAATTTGTGCAGGTCGAAAAAGTTGAAACTATAAACTAACATCCAGATTCGAGTACAGCATATAAAATTTAGCTGACGTCATATAAGTGAAAAACATATTGTTTATTGAGCACTTGATCAATTCGCTGTTAATTATTTGCTTAAAAGAACAAACGAAAAGAGAAGAATGCTAACATCTCTACCTTTTAGCATTCATAATTTGAATAAAACTGTACTTGGTACCACTAGAAGGTCAGTTTCGTTCAAAAGAAGTCTTACTCAAAATTTCTAACCCGAAACAAGATTTCTTAATTCCAATATGATTAGAAATACTGAGTAAGCCAAATTCTAACTGCTTATTTGATTATCATCTTATGCTATTAAAAAGTGAAACATTTTTGAAAAATATCAGCAAAATCTGAAACATCCTTCGAGTTTTTGCATGAGAACTTATGTCGCATGTGAAGGCTTGCATGATAATTTGCTGTAAAATGTGAGTCAAAATTTCCTGAAAACAAGCTTATTGTCAGTTCGGGTGATCTGATATCGTCGTCACAGTTAAATTAAAATGTTTAAAGTTCAGATTAGTGATCATTGTAGTCATTTTTCCAATAGTCAGCAAAGCGAACAATATTTGTCACTGCTTTTATGATCGTTAGATTAATTTTGTATTTGAGTGGACATTAAAAACAAATGCATGCTACATGCTTCTGACTGTTTTCTACCTACACTCTTTCATAATTTATGAATCACAAACTGCAATTGGCTTTGAAACTTGCGATATTTTTAACTATATCAACTATGACATGTAGTGATCGTAAAACTCAATTCCTACTTCAATTCTATAATTCTAGTCGCAAATATTTAATATAAGTTTTCTTCTAGGTGTGTAACTGAATGTATCAGTAATTAATTATATGCATAGCCCGCAGAAATCACTTTAAACGACAAATGGTCATTAAATCAGCTGATCAAATAGCAGTTAGTTTGTATTTTGTTTTTTTTTTTTTTTTTTTTTTTTTTTATGTCTCTATGAAATTAAAAAGACATTCTCAGTCAAGTTTATCGTTTGTTAAGAAGATTTAGCTGTAATAAATGTTTGTTTCCATTTTTGTCAGAAAGTTGCTTATAGGCTTCCAATTTAACTCCAGTTTTTTTTTGTAAAGAAATGTGAAATACTTCCAGTTTAATGCAATGCTTAAAGTGAGCTTAATTACTGGTCAGTTATGCAATATGCATTTGATTGATCTGTTCACGAGTTAATTTTCAGATGAAGACAAACCTTGCACCGCCAGTCATTATTCCAGATAGTCCACGACCTCAGAAAGTTACCGCTGCTCGTACTGTTTGATCTTCAATAATTATGACGAACTTAACTATTATTAATGCTTTAGTTTATGAGGCCTTTGGTGACGTTTTCCAAAAATATCACAGTTTCAATTGCAAATTCTCAGATTGGTTCTATACATCAGTTTTCCAAATAATTGTGAATTTTAAGAATATTACTTTGCGTGCAAAGTATAAGCCCAGCTAACACTGTGAATGATTTTAAAAGATATTGTAATAGTTCAACCCTAATTTCACATACAATTTCAGAAGTCGATGGCGAAACATCATTGAAGATACCTTCCTTTAAAAAGAGTACGTCTTATTCATCAGCTATTTCTCAACTTCCTTTTTTTCTTTCCTAGCCTTTCTTCCACCTTATATATCGGATTAATTCTCTTTTTTTTTCCTTTTTAATGAATCGATTAATTTCAATTAATTAATTAACACAATCACTCGTTCATTAATTGTCGGCTCATTTACTTCCTTGTTGCACCACACATTATTCATTTTCTCCTAAACCTGCATCAAACGAAAAGTGACCCTGTCCAGTAGGTTTAGTTTGGAAACAGTATACGTGACCTTAGTGACGGTTCACGATGTTTTAGAGTTGGTAGAGCCGGAAGCAACGGTAAAAGAATATGGAACAACGAACTTGCAAGGAAAAAGGGAGAAAAATTAGGGAGAAAAAGTGATAGCAAGAAATGGTGTCATTTTCTCAATTTTCAGTGTTACTTTTGGATCACTCTGAAAACTTCACAACTATTTATTTAAATTTATGAATGCAAAAGTTAACAAAGATATTAACTTCCCCCAATCTTTCTAGTTCATTTCCACTAAAACACTTTACTTGAGAGTGCATCAAAAAGGCCATACTAGTCTTTCCCGTTAATTCTCGGTCCGTCACTATTTTTGTATCCACAACTGCTAAAAACTTTCGTGACATCAGAATAGCGCCATCTATGCCATCTAATGTGAGCATTTCCCATTTGTTTTCCTTTATGAATTGTATCTATTATGTGTTGTCAGTAGTGTGAATAAATATTTCTAATAGATTTATCAGAATTTTAAATTAAATTTGTCACATTTTCCTCGGAAAATCCACGATAGATGAGTTGGAAAATTGGAATAACAGACTGCTTAACTGACTGCAACAAACTTGAGTGCAAATAACTTTCCAGAATTGCAAGATATTATACTGTACATAGAGTCAATATTTTGAATTAAAGTTTCGAAACTTACTGGCTGAAATCTGCCAAAACTAAAATCATATATGTAAAGCAGTTGCTTATTATATTGTTGATATGTTCGGGAATTTTCAAAACAGACTTGTCGGTAGAGGAATGTTCATTCCTCCAAGATCTGAAGTTGACATCAAGGAAAAAAACTATCCAGCCAGCAAAGGAAGTGTTTTGCGAGGAAGATAAAAATTTGATCAATGCTTACATCATGCTGCGTAAAGCATTGCTTCTTTCTTTTGTCACAGATACGAAATTCGATTTGATGTTATGTTTAATTTGGTTACGACGTTCTGAACTTAATCTACTAATGACCAGTATCAGGTCATTATATTATATGATTATCGTCTTAACAATGGATTTAGATGAATGATAATCTCTTCTTATTCATTCCGCTATCACATGAAGATGTTGAATGTCCTGACCACAAGAAATATGGGCCACTTTCAGGAAATCGAGCGTAAAAGAGAAAAGAATGAAAAGGAGAGAAGGAAGTGCTGAACTGATTCAATAATATACCCTTTGTAAATAACCAATTGTCACCACCATGTCATATCACATTTTTTGCTACTCTATCGTCTTCAGTTATTACTTGATCATACCTGGATGGAGTCTACTGACGCAGACAGAAATATCGAAGTTATGTCCAAAGGAGAAAGCTTTTTGCTTAATAAAAGCTTTACAGGTGTTATTATTATTATTATTATTAGCTATTTATATATCCGAAATCGACTAAATTCCATTATTTGAATAAATTGATACTCATTCGATTCCAAATTTGGCTTACTTTCCCAAGAAAATGCATTGATATAACAAAATTCACTCTCTAGTTATGCCATTAATAAATACTGTTTATAATTTATAAAAGGCGTTAATTCCCATTTCTTTCCTCAGCAAATTCGTTTCCAGAAGACTAATTTAAACAAATCCTTTTTTTTTACTAATTTAAACAAGACCCAAAGGTCTTCTTACTATTAAAATAAGCGGGAAAGAATTCTCAACTTGACACTATATTAAATTTTGCTATGATTTCAATATATATTAAAAAGTGTAAATTACTTTTAATGCTAAAGGGTCAGTGCTACGGTAAAAACGTGAAAGCAGAAACTCTGAAACGAACATGCCCTTGTTCTTGTGACGCCGTACACTTCGACCGGATTCAGTCCTGCTGCAAAGCAGTCGGTAGACGTGAAATGGAATTTTGCTTGCCATTGTGTAGATATAACACCACTTTGGATGAGGTTAGTCTTACTTGATAATAAGTTTTTGCAAACTCTCACACATCCTATCACTACTTCGGAAGGAATATTGTTATCCCACAAAAGAGAAAACAAATTCTCGTTTGAAAGACTGGATGATGTTCTTCTTTGGAAACGTTTTTTCTTCTTTTGCTTTTTTCAAATTTTAGTGCTCGCCATCTCACGAGAATCTTTTACACTATCCCCCATTATTCAAGAAATCTAGGATGACTTCCTCTGCGAGAAATCCTAAATATAATAAACGAAGTACGAAGTATAATATTTATTATATAAATATAATAAATGCTTGAAAAACTTTTAAGCTAAGTACGGGTTTGGGCTACAAGTGTGTTTCACAGTTAACTACATGGGCTTACTGTGCTGCTGATGTTGGCGATAATACAGCATGTTGCAAGCAAAGAGGTTTTGTCTTTGTTATTATACTTTTTCACATAGTCTGAGTTATTTAAGTTCTGTGCAGGACTATTGAAGAGAAAGATCTGCTCATCTCCTGTAAAACTCAATATTCACCATTATCAGTGAGTTATCTTTTGGAAAAATAATTATATTAGGATTCTTTGCCCAAGCGGTAGTCTTGATCTAAAACCGCTGACAAGTTAACTTGAAATTTTTTTTTGAAATTCCTTTTTTTACCATGATCTTGAAAAAAATCGCTCTACTTGGTGCTTCCTTGAAATTTTTGACGGAATAGTACGAAATCGTATTAAAAGTTTCAAGTTAACTGGTCAGCCAATTTTAGATTAAGATTACTGAACTGATTAGCCCAAAAATTCTGATATAATTAGTTATTCGAAGGAAATCAAATAATGGTACTGAGGCTGCTGTTCACTTAAAGAATTACATATGGATTATATTAAAGTTCAGGTCTCGTTTAATTCTTGGGAATCTAACTGTGAAGTGTCATTTGTTAAGGATTTTCTAGTATCACGGCATCTCAATAGATGATAAAGCAATTAAACCCGGTCATTAAAGGCATTGCTTCCGAATGTTTGAGCTTCTGCAAGGGTGATGTGCCAACATGCGATTTGCAAAGTCTTTTCACATATCAACCCTGTTTGAGATATATCGAAACGATTACTCAATGTCATGTCAGCATTTTCAGAATATTTCTTTTATCTTTAATTGTTTATCATAAAAAGATTCATGCAAATTGATTAATCAACTGCTGTATTTGAACTTGAATTTCAGATGGAAAATTTGCATTCAGTACCACGATGGAATCCGGAGTGGGCAGCCCGCTGTGACTGGGACGAAAGTGATTAGAAGGGCAGTCATGGAAAAGTGAGTGGTGTGGTGTCTCTAAGAACGTTCTTCTGAACATTGTAATTTTGTACTTTTAAATATTGGGATAGTAGAGTAATCAGGTTTTCGTAGAAACAATGCACACAAATTTGGTTGACTAGAAAGTGTCTCGTTGTTCGCGAAAAATTTTAGCAAACCAAAAATATTCACTCATAATCGTCACATTAATAAAGAACTGGATTGAAGTTGATACAGAGTAATTTCTATCTATAGCTAAGTCAAAAAGAATTGTTAAAGTAAATAGCCTGTTTCAGTTTCTTTTTCTTGACAAATTAATTTCACTATGTAGTTCGGTTGCTTCTAGTGTAGAGGAAGACTAGGTTTATTGGTAGACATACATTAAAAGCTTTCATTACTCTAGAGGATAAAGTGGAGCACAGGTGTGAATCACGGTTAACTAAAATTAAATTTACCCAGAAGCTTATTAGATTGAAGAGGTAACAAGGAACAAAGTAATAATAATTATAACTAACTGATATGTGAGCAAAAAGGTAAATAAATCTGTACCTGTACGTAAGGGAATTGTAGATAGCACCTGTTGTTTTTTGGGACACATTGGTGCGTGGCCGCTGTTTGTTTTGGAGTGATTTACCTAGTTTATTCCGATAACGAGCAAGACTCTAGCCTAAATATTACTGAATAATTTTGTCCAGAAAACTTCTTAAAGGGACAAGCGGTGTTTAGCCACATGAAGTTGAACAATAACAGAAGTTCTTTTCAATATGAAGAGGTCAAACCTGAGGAAGTTGAATAAAATTAGGGAACGGGCGGTTCAGCAGAAGAAAGACCGCTACTGGTTGGATGGATAGTTTCAAATGGCAGACTGCATGCAGTTGGATGCATAAATTGTTATGGTCTATTTCTTTTCTGCCTGAAACTAAACTGATTTTCGAAAAATATTATCAGCAAAGCTAATCGCTTATATTCATCCGTTGGTACTAACCTTTTAATTGAATGAACCATGATTTTAAGTTGACGGAATTTGAACTAACCCCATCATTGGCTTTCCTTTTTCTACATGGGCTTGTTATTTATTGCTCCAATTTATGCATCAGTTATTCTGAATCTAGGAGGGAACTAAAAGCTGGAAGACTGCAAATTCAATCATTCTGTTTTTTAACATCTTTTTTCTTTTTTTTTTTGGAGGGGAAGGGAAGAAGGGATGAGGATGCTAGGGAGGACATTTTAAAACCATTTACAGATGCTCTAAATTTAAACGGTAAAATTACAGGAAAAATATTCGGCTTAGGTAGCAATTGTACATGAAAATAAATCCAAAATTTGAGGCAAAAAGTTTGGAAAAATGCGCAGTAACCGTTTTTTGCTTTACAAAAACCTCATAAAGTTTTTTAAAATGTATTCTGTTGACAACCTTTTTTCAAGGACAAGACCTTCAAGATCCCTATAAAATTATTCCAGAAGTTAAATTATATTGATTCAAAAAGGAGAATTAAATTATCGAGTCATGCTTTTTTGAGTTCAGCTCAAAAAAGGTTTTAGTCCGGAAAACAAGATTTTTCACCAATCAAAAAGTAAATGGAGTATCTGTTGACTTAGTAATTAGAGAAGCTGAATACAATTCAAGAGGAAAATATCATTTAAAGGTCTGAGAATATCTGCATTAATATTCTGTATCTTATTATTTGTGATTCATAGTCCAAGTTTTTTTAAAATTCGCAAGAAAAGGGAATTGTTTTTTTGCTTCTACTGGCTCGCAGTAAGGAACAGTTACTTGGTCTTCGATTTAGTACTCAGTTTTTGGTTCTTTTTTAGAAGTAATAAATTTTATCGACCATTGAAGTCATGGTCTCCTACAGCACATTGAAGCAATTTCGAAATCACAAAATGCCTAATTGAAATTCCCTGAAATCAGATTCAGTCAAGGGAAAAAATATAAGGTTCAGTGACAATGTTCATTAACGTCAACCAGTAAATAAAAAAAGTTATGGATAGTCTCAGAGAAGAGCACAAAATTAAATTTGTTAATATAAATCAATGGTACACTAAAATGCACACCACATGCGCTAAACTATTCTGAAAGTTTGAGAATGTTTTTGGAGCCTCTTCTAAGGTGACAGAACATCCATCCCATCATGACCTGTCACCCTTCCATCTTAATTTTTAAGCTCGAACTGTTGATAATGGGAAAATAATACTATAAACTTATTATACAGTGCGAACAGGAAATGTCGTTTTTTCGCCTTAATGAAAAGAACATGTGATGGAAGTATGAATAGCTAAGAAATAATTCGTAAAGTGATCAGTCAGGACTGTGCTGATTTTATCTAGAAATTTGGTTTATGTTTACATAGATTATATCATTCAACCAGTATCTGAAATTCGATTTCTAAGAAAATTATCTAATTGAATTGTTCAAATTGCAGGTCTGAACAATATGATCTTGAACAGTGTGAACAGTTGGATGATATAGTGACAAAAATCCATCTCCAACATCACTGTGGGAATAACAGTGAATTTATTTCCTAATATCTTCTGGAAAAAATTTTCTATCATAACTAGTAAATAGGAGTGGCATCCGATATTATAGTTAACTAATGTGAATGCCACCAAACATAATTAATAAAACATTACCAGCTGAAGTTTAAAATAGCAAATAACACATGTTGCCTTTTGCTTTAGTAAGAACAAAATGTGGTAGAAGTATTATCGAGACAAAAGGTGTAGAACAGCAATGATTTCTGTCATTGCATTCCTCAAGGAAATATAGTGGAAAAAGTAGCACCTTCAGTACCAACACGGTGGACGAAGAATGATCTGTGTAAAAGTTTTCGTATATTATTAGGTACAGAAATACAAGATACTAATGGGAAATTTAAACATTGTAGTATTACGAATCTCTAGGATTGAAAAACGAGAAAATAAAGCCAATGTGGTATTAAATTAAACATAACATTTGAGTGTTGAAAACGTCAACTCATTCATTTTCCATGTTTGCAAAGTAAGATGAACTTTAAATAACTCTTTGAAAAATACATCTTACCAGATTGCACTAAAGCATTGAATGTCGAATCATGTGCTGACCTGAAGACAATTTTACAACAATCTTAACTAATGTGACATTTCGAACTGCGAATATTAACTATAAGCAATTCCAATTAACAAACAAATATTGCTGGAGAGCTTCTGAAGTTCGGAACCTACAGCGACTAACTCTGTTTAACTTCAAAACTAGACTAAAAATTAACAACACTTGCTTTAATATACAGTGGGTTAAAAATAATTGCTAAGCAACACATCACTAATGTCTGCTTCCGAAGTTAAATCAGAAGTGGCTTCAGATATTCTGAACTTGATCACTCCTACACCTTATGAGACACTGCTGCTGTTTTCTGGTGTAATAGAAGAAATAGAGTACAAATAATTTTACATATCTAGACATTGAAATAAAACAAATCGAATGCATAATACGAGACCAATATTTAACATGAGGCATATGACTTAAGGTACAAAAATAAGAAACAAAAAACAGATAGAGGCTGCATACCCATTGTTATATGAGCTACTTATTTTATATGGGTTAACTTATTTCTCGAACACCAAACAAAATCATAAGAAGGGAAAAATCAGTAGGTAATAAAGACAATTTCAAAATAAACGGAAGATTTGAAAAAAGATGAAACGTATTTCGTAGTTTATATCTGAAGGAACTCATCTGAGGTTGAATCAATAGTCACATGAAAACAAGAAAAACAAAAGACGTGGAAACAGAACAAATTCTCGTCCTAATAATTGCCATTAGATTTGAGGTTTTACAAAAAAATCAGTTTCAGCATTCTCAGGATCGCGAACATTTTTGACCCTTTTTGCTTCTCCTCGAGTATCGTTTTCTGCTGATCTTTTTGACTTTTTACGTACCAAATTGCTGACATCATCAACGGGCATTTCTTTTACGGATGATTTAAGCAAATTTCCTTCATCATCTTCTGCGCCAGTATTTTCCTAAAATACTCTGTTAGAACATAACAGACTAAACATCAATACTTGTTAACAGTAGAAAAACTATTTGAAAGAGAGGGCAGGGAAAAGAAATGATAAAGGGGAAGAGAAGAAAGTATACAGAAAAAGTTAAGATGAACAGTAATTAAAAAACTGGTGAGAAAAAGCGGAACAAAATGGAACCTAACAAACAAAATTGGTCATTTTTTATTCCTTAGATCTTTGAATAACAAATCGAAAAAAAAAAAAACAGGTTCCTACATTAACAAAGTTATAAATCCTGCTAACGGTCATAAACGGCATGTAATTTTATTAAAGTTGTCGTATTTTCCAGATAATCGTCAATTATTACTTACATTTATTAAACTTCTCGCACTTTCCAAGGAATCATCAATTTTTATTTGAATTTCTGGAAGCAGAGATTTCAATTCATCAATTTCCTCTTTGGTCGCCTCCATTTTTTCCTGACTTCCATGCAATCCTGCTTCGAGCTTCGCTGCAATATGTGCAAAACATAATGAAATCTCTTGCTTTCATGGCAGCAACTTCCATGCAACCAAATGAATTCTTCCCTCAGTAAAAAATTTCAATCCATATTTATACGTTCCATGATCCGTTATAAATGCAAAATACCTAACCAATTTACCAAGTAGGGAAATAATGGGAGAATAAAAAAAGATTCAAACAAAGTGGGACTAGCCTAATCTCGTCTCCAGAATTTCTTTTGATTTTCTGAAAACTTTAGCAGCATTTTCAAAATCTTTGGCAAGGTTATGCGTTCGTCCTTTTAAGAAATAAGCTTGTGCAATACGCCGATCATCTTCGTCAAAAATGCTTTCAGTAAGCACAATACATGTATCAATATCATCAATCGCCTGCTTATAATTCTCTGCATCGGTCGAACAATCAGCAAGATCCAGAAGAACTTCTATTTTCTTCTCCTTCCATCCTTCTTCTTCTAGATGCCTGAAAATATTGAATATTTAATTATCCCCAAGTTTACGTCGGAAAACTAGTGCATGCATTACTGAATTGAATCTACATTCTTTCGATCCAATATTAAATGACTCTAATCACCGAACATGCCACATTATATGCCCACTGAAATAATTTCCTTTCTATTTTTTAAAAAGATGATACAAAATCAAAAATAAACAGATGAACGTGAAACTAAATCAAATAAAAAAAAAAAAAAAATGAACAGTGATATTAGAACAAATTTTCACTGCGTTTATTTGAGATAAAAACACAAAAAAACTTTCGTGCTTAAAAATGCACTAAATTATTCACTTGTCACAAATGGTTCGTGCAACTTCCAAATTCTCCCATGCCAGCTGCAGATACTCAACATCTCCAGCATCATTAGATTCATTTCTGGCATCATTTTCCTCCGAAGTTCTATCCTTACTATCCTCATCCGATTTACCATCTTCTTCGCTTTCTTTTTCAACATCAATTTTTTCTTGCTTTCCCTCTTTCATATTTTTATTTTCCTCCCTTTTTCCTTCAGTTTTGCTTTGATCGTTTTCATGACCAGTGGAGTCATTTTCAATCTCTTTCTCACCTACAATACAAAAGTCAGTGGCAGAGAACGAACTGTAAATCAAATACTTTTTTTTCATTTTTAATGAACAACCTTTTATCATACTCTTCTTGGCACTTTCCACAGCCGCAATTGTTTCGTTCTTGTCAGCATCAAAACCAGTCTTCTTTTCCTCACCTTTCTTAAAAGACCGAATTATATCTTTAAAAATAATAAAATAGCGCAGTAAACAAGTAGTTGCCGGCTATAAAAATTACGACCAATTCAAATAACAAATTTTTTTCAGAAGAATTTATCATGAAAAAATCGATAAGATGTAATTTCTAGCATACTAGTATTTACTTTTCCACTTCCGTTTCTTATTTGTTTTAAAGATACTTGACTGATAGTAAATGAAATTAAGCTGGATTAGAAAAGGGACAAATTTGAAGCACAATAAAATTCTCATTTCGTACAATGCAAAAAAATGGTGCAGAAAAATACCATTAAAAGTACCTGATTTCCTTCTACGGTGTTAAAAGCAGCAATCTGATAACAAGGAATTTCTTCATTTAAAGCCTCGGCATTTTCTTCCAAAGCGACGCCCTTTTCTACAATCTTGATACGTTTTTCTTCTAAAACAAAAAGAGTACATTTAATTAAAACCAGAATTTCGGAGAGCAGAAATTAAATTCTACGGACCAAAAATGGAAAATGACCGGTAATTGGTTCCAATTGCTCGGCGCTTTCATCTTTTTCAGTGTTCTGCTTCTCAGTTGTTTTGTCATCGGTAGTTGTAATACCTTGCAAAGCATTTGAAAAAACACCATCTTCCATTCTGGCCAATTCAAGCAACGTCCTCCCGTAATATAGATGGGGATCAAATGTTGGGATGGCGAAATATCCATAAATATTAACACTAAAATTCGAGACACTACCTACTAATTATTATATCATTTCTTTTACGATGTTATTTGCTCAGGATTACTACAAGTAATTTTAAGAGAATAAATTAAACCGGACATTAACAGTTATAATTCTCACGTCTCTGAAACCAATGTCACTTCTCCACTGTGAACAAAACCTCATTAAGGTCCTTTATGTGAAATTCAAGCAAAACTTACGAGAGTTCGGCAGCTTCACTAAGTTTTATTTCGGCTTCCCTAAATCTTCCCGATACATATGCTTGTTTTCCTTCAGCCAAAAGCGTTCGAAATTTCGTAACATCGCTGAACGTGATGCTACATTAGATTTCAGTCCCATGGAATCAAAATAGTTGAAAAATATTTCAAAGGAAAATATGAAAAGTAAGAAAAACATGATATTTTAAAGTTGAACCTTTCGAATTTCAGTCAATTTTAAACAGGGACAATTTAAAATACGAATTTATTACGGAGGGAACGAAAATCAACTGACCCCTCCTTCCTTTCCTCGTTGACAAATTCGTCGTTCCTTGAGATGGGCGCCATCATTTGTATCTCCTGAAAAAGCAAATGTCATAAAAATACACGGCAACACACATCACCTCATCGCACTCCAAACAGTACCTACCACTTCGCTCCTCTTTCTCTACGATTATATTCGCGCCTCAATCTGTTTCACAGCCTCACGGCCACTATTATTTACCGGTCCTCATCCCGGAGAATTTGGGAATTGAATGGTCAGAAACAAAAGTTCGTGGAACTAATTAGTTCAAGCAAATCCAAAATTGGTATGAGTTTTACATTTCATTTGGGGGGGATTCTTCAATAGAAAAGTCGATCTCGAATATGATGTTGCAACATGAAACTTCAGTTATTAAGATCAGCGAATCTTGAGGTGATACAGGTAGTAACGGGGAACGATGTAGATGGAAGTGGATGCTAGTTAGTTTTTCATGACCTTTGACTTTTCTGTCTTCGAGAAATAACTTTAAGGTCAGTTCCACAGCAGCTTATACTTATTAATGGATGTAATGAAGCTGTCGCGACGAGAACAGGTAAGAATAATTTCAAGCAGTTACATATGAGTATAGTGTTGAGAAAGTTTTTTATTGTTACAAGAATTATATAGGGGCGGGAGAGCATGATGCTGAAGGTTTGGAAATGGAATTTCTTCAGGCCAGAGTTAACCTTTTTTTCTGTCTTCTTTACCTTTAACTGGACGAAAGTATTATTAGAAATACCTCACCTTATCCTGGTAGTCTCAACTGGATTTTATTTCGGTTTTAAGTTAAAGACGGGAATTTGAAAACAGATAGATGGAATACGGAGTTTTTTCCAGGAAATTATTTTTTCAGAAAACCAATGGCAACATGAGGAAGGTGAGATATATTTATGCAGGACCAAGCTATTATGCTGTTGTTGCTGGTACATTTGCAGCTTTGTCGGCTATTTTGACGAAGCTCACTTTTAATAATACCTCGAATTTCGTAAGTTTAGATTTCTAAAATCTAAAATGACCAAGTGGAGATTTAAATTTGGATAGAGAGTTTTTTAAGAGCAAGTTTAAACATTGTTTTGTAATTTGTTTTTATTTGCCAATAATTGCTTATTCTCCCGGATAATTGGATAATTGGACTATTAGAATTTAGGAATAATTTATTTTTGGCAACTGAATTCTTCAAATTTGAGAACAAGTCGTTTATTTGACGGAAAAGCTTGCCGAGAATTCCGCTCATTTAAAATTTCTAAGAAGAAATAACTGTATCCGGTTCCAGATGCAGATTTTGATGGGTTTATTAGGATCTGTTGGATGCAACATTGCCATGTGGTGTGCATATACAAATGCTATGCGCTTATCTGTTTCTTCACTAAAAGTAAGATCTTCGCCGTATTGTTTCTTCAACCGTTTTGACAATTACTGAAATTTTCGCCTTGTTTTGGAGATTTATAAATCCCGAAATAGAGAACCATAGAAAGAAGTAGAAAAACTTTAGTATCACTTTGCTACAAATCTACCTGATTTAATGCCTACTGCCTTGACATAAGGAGCACTTGGGATCTTCTAGGTTAGTTACTTTTGCTATGACATTTTTCTTTGAACGACACTTTTGTTGCTTGATTTCAGATTGATTCACATTATTAGTGCTTTTCTTTGGAGTGGCGAGGGGACTTTAAACTTCAGATTTGCTTTTGATGTTATGAACTCATAGGCTGATATTAAATATACTTACCTATTTCAGGTTACGCTTATCAACACGGGTGTTAACTTCTTTTTGACCGTAAGTCTTATTCTCTTTTAATGGATATTAAGCAGCTTGAAGTATTAATGAAATTACGTATTATTTTAAAATGCTATAGTTGTATTGTGTAGTAGGATTGAGCTACAACGCTAAGTAGGCGGTCATAAAATCAACGATTAGTATGTTCCACAAAGTAAAGTCAGTAAATGAATAGGAATAAAATCACAATGTGTGGGTTTTATCTGTTATGAATCTAAAATTGAGCTGTTTTTTAGGACAGTTAATTAGTATGTCTTCGTTATGCTTTCAGGGCATTACAGGTAGGTTTTTGTTTCATGAATTACGAAGCATGTTTTGGTGGTTTGGTGTATTTATCGTTTTTTGCGGTATTTGTATTGTACTTATTTTCGATAACTTTGATTGTATTCATGGTAAGTCAAAGAAAGTTTCTCATTGATAAAGTATGTTTTGAAAAGTATCAAGATGGGTTGAATGCAGTAATTTGGATCTGGAACTGGAATCGTTAGTTTGGTTTGTAAAGCTTAGTTTACCTTGTATGACTTTATATTATAAAAGTATCGAAGGCGCACTGTGTTGATAAATGTTGGAATAAATATCTCTTTTTTCTCGGTTATTTTGATGTACGGTCAGAAAATAAGGCAAGATTGAAGATTATTTGAATATTTGTTGGTTTAAATGATTCTTTACTGGAAGGAATCTGTTTATTATTCTTTAAATATGTAAATAATTTCCATACATTTTTTCATTGTCTCTTGGCGAAGCATTCCCTGATTTGTTCTGAAATTAAAGGAAGTAAAGATGTTTCGAAATGTTTCAGATAAGGATTACAAGTTCTGCAATTTTTTTCGGTGCATTTCTTTAATTTATTACTTGATTCATTAGAAATGGATCTTTTGCCAATTGAAATATTGAAATAATTTAACTTTATGTTTCATACACATTGTAATAATGGTTCTTATTTGTTGGTTTTGCAGAGTGAAAAAGGCGCTTTATTTTTGTTCCAGTCTGAAGTTTTTATACCTTCCCTCTAAAATATTTACTATTTACATATCATGATGAAGCTTATATGGTTAGATTGTGGCTCGTGCTTCGATTTTTTGTTTTATGACTTGAACCCACCTGGATTTCCACTGTTTCAAATTTGCCATTCACAAATCTCCCCATCGCACAAGATATCATCGATGGCTGCAAAAAAAAAAAATGTTTTCCATTTTTATTTTTTGTTCACAAACAAATACAATTGAGAGAACTGTTGATCTAATGTGACATCGTTGTTACGATTCGACAATAGAAACGATTTCTTCAGTTTTGTAAATGTGAAAATATTTTAGTGGCATTCAGTGAAAGACTGTAAAGTTACAGTAGAATAATCTGGGACCTTATGATTGGAAATTGATTACTGGGGATTTTTTTAAATTAGGGGGGCTTTTTAATTTCTCATTTTTTAACACAAGTGTATAAGTGTTTCGGTTTGCGCTTTATCATTTGTCGTTACTTTAAATGTATATTCCAAAAAGATCCCGCAAAGTCACGAGCAATAAGTAAAATCTTGGTAAGGGAGTACATTTCTTTTCGGTCGACTGTCACTTGTCTGAAAAGCAAATGGAAACGAGGTGAAATTTTAACATAATCATTTTTATAATGGTTTTGGATTTCGAACTTGAATCCTTTACTTGAAGGTATTTTTATAACTTTATGAAGACTTGAAGGTGCTCACATCTTCTGATTCATTTTTCGATGACTTGACGAACTTGTTATTAACAAAATGACCGCTTGTGGACGAAATCGTTTTCATCTGAACATTTACATAAGAAATGTGAATTTCTAATCTGATTGGAGTGCTTACTAAGAGATGTAGTCAAGAACTGCCGATGGACACAGACAACGAGATATGAGTGACAGCGGCAAATTTATAAAACAGAAGTAGCAAACTATGCAAGCTTAAATTGAAATGGGGGTAATCTTTGTTGTTCCTATCAAGAATTACAAACTTCAATTCATTGTATTGCTAAGGCGCATACAGGTAATATTTGGCTTGAATAAGGCTGCGCGGAAAGTCTTTGATTGCTTGGTTCCCGTGTCTCTTTTTTGCTTTTTATGCTAACTGGCGGTGGTCGACTCCCTGGATTCCAGATTTGCACATATGGTGCCGATGACTGGAAATTCAGGAACTAATAAAATCAACAAACTTTCCCATAAGTTCCATGAGTGTAGCTTATAGTCCAAAAAAGCAAATTAGAAACTTTCAAGATTACAAGCAAGTCAAGCAGTGTTTGTAAGTGGATTTGTTATTTAAATTGTTTGCACGTGGAAGTTCTTTTCTTTGCTAATGTCAGTCATTTTGAAATCTCGAACAAATTTTTTTGCTGGGTTTCCTCCAAGAATGAGATATGTAAATGAAATGAAACTGTACTATCACATACTTCCACGAGTGGCTTCTTCGAATTATGTCTCTCTGAACTCTCATGAATGGATGCTTCATGTACCGTGTCTCTCTGCCTGGATTTCGAAGACTTAGAAAAGCAGAGATTTCCGCCAGATCACCGTAAATCATTAGAACATTCCCCTTCTGTTTGGTGTTTCTGTTTTAGAATTTCCTTACATTTTAGTTTTAACTTTACTCCGTTTACGTCTTCTGTCTCATTCACAAGTAGTCAGCTTTGCAGATTTTATAGTATAACTCTAGCCCTGAGATAATATTAGTATGGTGAGTATTGCTGGGATTTGTTTCTGTACCTGCTTTTATTTACAAAAACGAACAACGTCTTAGGCTTCCCCTTGAACGAGCATTTGACGACAATCTCAACATCAGCATTCGATTCCCTTGCAAGGATTTCCGCTTCATCGTGAAATCGTTTAAAAATTCGCTGCATTTGAATGTCAGCTCCACAAGTCGTCTCAACCATAATAATGACCTTTAAATAGACTGTCCTCACTTTTTATTTCTCGTTCCTCGGTTACGAGAATTTGCATACTTTTTTATGCTTTCAGTTCGAAATCCAATATAAGTAGATCTGACAAAATTCTAAGGATAAATCTCAGAGGCCCTTAGACGAAAAAAATCTTGACAGTTTATATACTCCCCAAGTTAGTCGTGGCTATTCCCTTTATGAAAAACAGATCCTTTCGTCGTCCCGTGACAATTTAAAACTCTAACTAGAAAGTGAAAATATTTTCACTTTTAACATCAGAGAATGTCGCAATAAATAATGACAAGCAATAAGATGTTATATATACGTGATATATTGTAAAAATAAACGGATAAAAAGGCAGACAATAGAGTAAAAAGAAGATGACAATGTTAAGTACTAGTTACTGGTGAAAGAATAAAGTAAACAGTAATAACTATTCAGGGAAGTTGCATGGAAACTAGGACCACTCATTTACATGAGCACTATCACAAACTGCTGATTAAAAATGGCGCAGAATTCGAGCAAGAGAATCTGCAAATCTCAACGACTATTCACTTTTTTGGATGAACGCGTTGGTGGCGCGATACGCCCACCCCAACGAAGCCGAAAATCACCTCTTCGCCACTTAATATTTGGGTTAAGCAGCGCACGACACCAAGTTGGGAAAGACAGCAGCTCACGATAAAACCAAATAAAAAGGAACTGTGCAAATGAAAACGGCAATGGCCCATTCTGAAACATATGAACACGGGTTAAAACACATTAATGAGGATTTTCCTTCACAGGATTCTCAACAATCATTAAGGAGGACATGTGAATCTGGTCGCTTCGGAATTTCTCTAACTGAATAACAGAAAAGAAGTTTATGAACATCAATGGATAAACATACATGCAAAAAGGGAAGCAAAACAGACCTGGATAAGATGAATTAAGGTGTAGTCGCACGAGATCCAGTAAATAAGATGAAAAATAAAATAATAAAAGACGTAAATTGATGAAGATGGAAAAAGAATCAAAATGGCACAACAACCGAGTATGCCGGATAGAAAACAATCTTGCAAAGGCTCAAGTATTATCGTATGAGGCAGCATTGCTATACGCAATTTTATCCATCTAGAAATCAAATACTATCAAAATATTTAATATCTAATCAAAGAATCGTAACTGATGGTGACATTCACCTCAAAGAGGTAATTTCATTTAAATAAGCATTCATACTTAATCATTAAAACTAATTTAAAAGGCAGACCTCCACTAAGATTACGGAACTGGAACTTGGGAATTATTCAAATTTAAGTAGGTCTCTTTTGAAAATCCTAATACAGACCTGCATATTCGATCATGGAAACTGTTCGGATCAAGTCTTGCAGTATTTTGCATGGCAGGTAGGCCAGAAATGGCAATTTTCCATCCTCTTAAAACAAGTTTTTGAAATCTAACTTTAAGTAGTCACATGAAAGTCAACACTTGAAATTTAGAGTTTGAATGTTTAAATCAAAGATGCTTAGTAGAATATATTATTCATCTTTTTCTTTGATGAACGATAATACAAATATGTTTCGTATACTGTACATTAACGGTGTCTAATTATTTTTAAAATTAAAACTGCAAAGAAAAAAGTACCTTTTGGCAAATGCAACACCGAAAAAATAATCTTCAGCAAGGTAATCACCGAAGTTTTCCATACCACCGGCATCTTCTAGAGCGCATTTTCTTATCAGTGATGACATTCCCGTAGAACAAATAAAGCGCAAACAATTCCCAGCTAAGTAAATACGTGCATGTCCCGTACCAAAGTATACCTAAAACACTTCGAAAATGACTCAACGTAACAAAGCCACTTTTCACTTCACTATTTTACCATTTCCCAAAGAGTGCTACCGCTCAAATCTGTTGTAAATTAATCCACGATGTTTTCGATAAAGAAATAATGCATCCTTGAAGAAAAACATTACTTTTTCAAGGTTAGCTCCGAAACCAGGTCTATCAGTGCAGAAAGGCATTTGTGTAACTAACGCCACGTCATCGTTCATGGCATTCACCATATCCATCAACGCATCCTCACGCACTATAAGGCAAATTGAGGAATTTATTTCTGAACATTAAACCTATGATCCGTAAATTTAAAGTTCAATCCCTAAATTAATAAAAATTCAAAAAAACATACTGTAAATTCCGCTATCGCTAATTAAAATTAATGGATATTTCGAGGCACGATACGCAGGCATCATATTGTCAATTTTTGGATTTAATCCTACATTGCCACCACCTAAGAAAAAATCACAATCCATGCCTTCTATGTTATGATTTAGTAAATTATCATAAAGATGATTACAATTAAAAAAGAAAAATGAAATGAACTTAACACAAAAGAGGCGTGCATCAATGTGTGGATATTTCAACATTAGAGCTTCAACGACTTTCTGAGAAGGATCACTTGCATCATGTAAACAAAATAGTAATTCATACTAGAAATAAAATTTGTTCAATCTTGTTTATATCCAATTTCCAAACACAAAATATTTAAATATTTGCAACGTACATCCGTGTCTTACTGTAAAAGAGCTCCTTAACCTAAAATTTCGAAAAATAATTGACAGACTAGTCAGAAATGGAAACAGGAATTACTGAAACCTTAACTAACTGAACAGAACTTCTGACTACGGAATCAGTATACTCAGGCTATTTGAAAGTCCTATGTTTATGACTAAACAAGTACATAATGACATTTAGAAAGTAACTTACACAATGATATTTTAATTTAAAGAAACTTTCCAGATTAAAAAATAAATTTTCGTCAGTGCCAACTAGTGGCTTGATTATGGATACACCAGCCGTATCGCTGCTCATTATTACCGGTCGATGCAAACGATATTTTCTAAAATAAAACAAAAATCGTGACATTCGCAAAGAGACTCAGAAAAATTATTTAAAACTCCTTATATGTTACAAAGATGTGTACAAGAATATTTTGAAAGCAGTTCAATCTGCATAAGAATATTTTGCAGGTGGTTTAAATAAATATAATTCAAAAATAATAAAAGCAATGTACGCGTAGGAAATTGCGATGATATGAAGGGCATACAAGCCGAAGAGGAATAGGGAAATGCTGACTCCAATTGGGAAAGCACAACTTGAGATGAAATCCACGAATACAAGTGTGATTTGCATCTGAGGCCATCTGAAATTCAATGATAATGTACTTTCGTTAGCCAATGTTAAAAACAAAGAAAAAGGCTAGTATTTGTTCGAATGTTAACATGCAGAGAAATGTGATTAAAGTGTGGAAGTCATGTTACTTTTAAAGGTCCTGAGAGAAATGAATGAAATACAACGACTGTAAAATACAGACATTAGGAATATTCGCTTAAATTAAAATGTAAAAAGAATCCGAAGAACAAACTCTGTTAACTTTTAAACCCTATCTTCAGTATAAATCCACAATTGCAGAGCAATACTATTTCTAAAGAGCCACAAATCAAGCCCTATTACAGGAAAATGAGTCGCCAAACATTACCGTCCAATATTTCTAGCCTTAACTTCCTTATAACCTTTTATTTTCTTCGTGATGTTATGGACAGAATAATTTACCTAAATTTGAAATCCACAACTGTTAATTTCCAATGTAATTGGAAGTAACTCCTTATATCCTGATTCAAAATCATAGTAAAGACGAGAGGATTTACCTAATACCACATGAAACAATCCTATTCGCTCTCGTGCGTAAACAAATTAAGAATCTCGACTTTGCGATTAGACTATTTCATTTTCACTTTCGAAATGGTTCAAAGACCATGACCGACTAGAAAGCAAATTAGGAAATCTGACAATATTTAGTGTCTTTGACACGAACCTTAAGTAAATTAGAAAACACAAACAGCAACACTGAACTTTCACTGAATAATTGTCATTCAAATGCATAAAAGCAAAAATACATAACAGCAAAAAATTCCTCATTACAAAAGTATACAACTTTACAGGATGAATAAATAACTAGTAGTTCGAATATCACTAAGAGAACAAAAAACAGACACATGATAGCGAACAGAGGCAATCACTACTATAATGAACGCCATCACTTTGTTTGCTTCGTGATGAGTGAGATAATTTTTGAAATCTCGCAAAACCATGATATACACTTTACTCATCTTGTATTAAAATGAATTTAAGCAACATGAAACTATCATTGTTCTCACTAGCACATAAAAAACACTTCGGGAAGCAATCATAATAAACAGCAAAAGAATTAGGATCTAAAATTTAACATGAACATTTCTTTAAATATTCAGCTGCAGAAAACNNATAGAAGAGAACAAGAAAAGATTTTAAACGTTCAAGATTCTTTCAATAATATTCATAATTTGACATTGCTTTCTTGAAGCAGTGAAAAGTGAACTTAAACTAAGTCAACAACAAAATCACAATGGTTATTTTAATCGGCATTAAATTATAGAAAAAATTCTCTTGCTCTTGGACTAACAGAAGACAAGCTTGTAAATTCACGTATTACTGCAATATAGAGAGAGGCAAAAAAGAATATGTAAAGTCAACACCATGTTAATTGTGAATCAATTATTTATACAAATTCAGCGATATTCCAAGGCAGTCTTAAATTACAATGCCAGCATAATTTACATTGCACTTCTCGTTTTCCATAACAGTTCTGATATGCGCTATAGTTAACTGAAAAAAAAAAATTTCTAAAAAATTAATCAGTGCAAAAAATGGTTGTTTTTTGGATCGAGAAAAATGCTATTGTAACTGGTAGTAGTGATCACATCTCAACTAAGTTGGTGAGTTACTCATTTAAAAATACCTCAATCGATACTTTAATTATCAACCATCATACAATACTGGTGACATATACCTATCATATTCAAAACTAACACAGTAATTGTCAATATTTTAATTTTTTGCATAAAAAACAATATCATTGAGATTCGGTTTCATCCAAAATGTCTGAATGTAAACTAATAGTCAGTGCTAAACTGACAAAAACTAGAAAAATAAAAATAAGAAATATCCAGGTATTAGACTGAAGTAAAATACTTTGACTCAAAGCTTTGACAGTCCATTCACTAAAAAGAATGAACAGAATTACCAGACCAGATACATTTTTACGAAAGCTAAGCCAAAGTGATACATATATATGTATATATATAAAATATATAAATCGAAAGTATTACATTAAAGTAAGTGGTGATTTGTTCCGCTTCACTCGAGGGTTCCAGTTGCATAACTAATTCACGGATTTTTCCAATAACTTGATTCAGTAGATCGACTGTGACCTATAACCAATTACATGTACAACTCTAACCCAAAAATCTGGAATTTATTGGAACTAATTTGCTTCTATTTTGCTCCCAATATATAGAAGCAATAAACAGAGAAGAAATTATCAAATGGTTAAGCTAACTTTATCACATCCAGCTTCAAAGAAATAAAGATAATGATTGAAGACGGTTATGTAAAGTTGGACTTGGACAATTGGATCCATGCACTGAGATGAAACACGTAAAGCTTTCTTCAGGCAGTTTACGACCTGAAAAAGAAACACTGTTATCTTGGTTATATTTTATACCGTAATTATTTTCACAAGTTAACTTGAGTGGTCTCTCTCATATGTAATGAAAAGATGAATTAAATCATTCACATGCTGGTTTTAACTATTCACTTTTATAACCTTTTTTATATAAAAATAATAGAGGCTAAATTAAAACCTGCACAGAATCTTTCATTGGAAGATCCATGTCTGCTGTGTGACCATTCCAAAACAAGTGTGCCTCAATACAGTACTGTGATTTTTTTACTGGTAAGTTTATTTTTGTAGCCTTCAGATAAAGCCTAATAATTTCTTAAATTGTTTCTTGTACTTTGATTGCAGTATAAAACCGTTAAAGTAGGGAACTTGATCTGAGTAAAAAAAAATCCAACTACAGCATTTATAGATACTACTGCTATCATACCAAATATTAACTTCAATCACTAAAAAAAAAAAAAAATATGGTGAACTTACTACTGAACAAATTGCCACACACTGATCAGCTTTTTTGAAAAGCTTTGCTGAAGCATGAGCACACTGAGTACGCAGCGGCTCATGATTCTCTTCCGTGAAGCATTTTACTCGCTCAAGTGTGCCTAGAATTGGATTTTTTTTTTTTAAATCAAATTCTTTGCAGTTCTGGAAGTGAACTTTTATAATTTTCATTTGGCCTTACAGGATATGATTTAAATAGACATTACTGTTCTCAGTTACCTTGGCAGCTATCGTCATTATTGTCAATGCAAACCTAATTTTGAAAAATATTCCAATAAATATCATAAGTGAAATGGTTTCTAAGTTTTTTAGTTCTGAACAGAGGAAAAATATCTGCTATACAATGTACACACCTATAAGTAGGGATATCGCCGCCAGCTGTGCTCGACTATCAGCAACTTCCTCTTCATAAACAGAAAAAGCCTACAAAAAAATATTTCTAAGTAGCATAAGTAGTGCAGCAATTTTTACGTCCAATCATAGCACATCTCAAAAATCTAAGTAACAAACCTTAGAGAAGAATTCATATGCAACTGTCACATTATTTTCAAATTTGATTTGGTCAGCTATCAATACTCCCTGAAAAAGTTTGGTAAAAGTAACTGCGTGCTGTCAAATTGTTTATTTCATTGTTGTTTTCGAATTTATATAAGAACACAGCATTTCCTCTAAAATTTGCTTCGGTGTTAAATAAAGAATAATAAGATAAAGCAATAAATCCACCATACTTCAAATTAATTCCTTTCAAAACTGCTAAAAAATGTGGACCTGTAAATATAATCGTATTGGTAACTGTGAAAGTTCCGCAGATGAAACCAAGGCGTCTACTGTTTGCATACAAAAAACAAACATTTTCTGCAGTTTTGCATCGCGTTTTCCCTGCAGTTAAAAGCTATTATAAACTCCATCAGCAACCAAAATTTGACGGAAAAAGAGTAAAATGGGAACAAAATAGCTATGTACAGCCATTTCCCTCTCCCATAAAAGTCACCCATCTATGAAACGGAACTACTTGAAAATAACGAACATCATCAGTTTCAGCTGCACAACGAACAATTAATTGATATAAAACAAAAGTAATGGTAGGAAGCGAATATTGAATCCGATAACGTCCACCTGCACCAAAACGTTTCCTTACCGCACTGATTATCTGCAAGTAATAGTAAATGACAGAGGATCGATATTACTGAAGATATCTGATATAAAAGTTTATCCTAAATAATGATTATTTGTGTCCTATGACTTCAACAATGCATATCATTAGGATTACTTTTTTAATTATGCTTCTCAGCATCATTTTATTAGGCAGGATGTCTAATTTTTTTTCGCCTTACTATCATCAGTTACTGAAACAGACCAGAAATTGTTGATCTGTTGTTGGAGCATGAATGAGGTTAACAAATCGTGAAACAAGTGTTTGCTCATCAGCAAAGTCTTCACTGGTTCCTAAATCATCAGGCTGGTCTTCTTGATCTACCATCAATGGCTCAATTAAACTCAACATTTTCTCTACTGCTTCCATTGTAGTCAAAACCGCGTCCTACAATACGAGGAATAACACGCAATGCCTGTTATGAAATACCTTTGAGCCAAATAAGAAGAAAAAAAAAATTTTTCGAAAAACAAGTGTTGTTAAATTGACCAGTTGGGATTTTCAAAATTTTCGTAATTTAATCATGTATCCTTCTTGAATTTGAAAATTTCCATTCCATCTGTTAATGTATATCGTCGTAGTGAAAAAAAAAAAACATACATTTTCCACCATTTTCTGCAAAACATATGCTGCTGCCTGAGTTCTACCACGATAATCCATCAATTTTAAGACATCACCATAGTGTTCCAACTGGAGCAGTTTGTCAATGTCGTTGTAATGATCTACTGGGATTCGCAAAATTTTCATAATTTCACGACCAACAGTGCTGTTGTATGGAGCTCTATAAGAAAAAAAATGAGCACGTTTCAAACATCTCGGTGAGGATAACTCTATGAATGTATCAGTAAACAGATCTATACTAAGCATATACATTCAGCTAAAGAAGTTTTCTAAGCTGACTACTTTTAAAAAAATAAAAGAAAAAAAAATTAAAAAGAATGACAGTTTAAAAACAGTGTTATCTTTAATTAAAAGCAAGCAAAATAATAAAAACCTCGAATTAATTCACCTTAACATCTTAAATTTGATAAAGACATTTGCTGTTATAGTGAACACCATATCAGCATAGTCGGTATTTTCTGGGTAACATTTTAAAGCAAAATTGACGAGAGTACTCTAAAAATTGAATACCAATTATATTCTATATACATACTAGGAACAGGTAAGTAATCTAATCTTTACGGTAATGCCAAATACATTTTTGCAGAAAAAATACGAAATATTTTTAAAATGAAACAGTGAAGAATAAACAGCAGCTATTTAAAACACATCAAAGTAAATTCCAAAAAAAAGACCTGCAATGAAACCGCATCTTCGGCCAGCATTCCTTCTCTACTCATTATTACAGACTCCGTTTGCTTTGAAAAAATATCAAATAGCGCCAAATCGCTAGGGATTTCAGCACCATCAGATGATGCATAAATGGCGAGACGATCAATTAAAGCTATGAAAACGTTTTTTATCTGTAAATAAATTATGACACATACTGGTATGATGCAAGACAGAACCTATAATTAAATGGGATCGAATAATTTTAGAATATAGACTATTCAAAAATTTATTGAAGAATAAGGAATTAAAAAGAAAACCTGATTTACCTGCACACCCTGATCCAGTTCAGAGCAAGCATGGAGGAATTCATGTAAAGTCGCCAAGTGGTACTCATCAGGAAAAACTTGAATAACACATTCCATGAGATATTCTTGGGATATCGCATCTTTACACGACACTGCCTGCTCCAGAATTCCTGGCAACACAATCTGAAAATATAAAGGTTATGGATTTTTATATCAAACCTTGTTAATTGCACACCACTATTGAAAATCTGAAAATAAACAAGGTCATGAAATCTCTATACTTATATTAACTTTGCAGAACGCTATATAATACAAAGAATTTTACCACAACAGCTATTACTTTCCAAAATTTCAAAAATGTTTTTAATGTTCTTCCAAATGCCTAACAGCTAGAAAGTCTGAAACAAACCTTGCGATAGGTGTCAACATTAAGATTTTCCAGTTGAGAAAGTCGAACAAGGTTTGTCCCTACCAAGATGCGCAACTCTCGCCGTTCCCGTTCACGCTTATCCTTCTCTCGACTTGGCCCTTGGTGCTGCATTCGAACCCATAATTTATTCATTTCAGCGAAGTTCACCATAATGAAATCTATTGCATCTCGTACATCGCCATGGTCGCTACTAAACTTCAAAAGGCTATGATGTAGTTTTGACAGGCTAACGAAATAAAAACTGATGACTAAGTAAAAGTGTTTTTTGCAGCAACGTTCAAAAAGAAGAGAAAAGCCTTTATTAGGCTAAAAAAATCTTAAGACCGAAATCTGGAAACAAGATTTATAGAAAATTTAAATCTGAAAGACAAAGACAGTGGCTGGAGAATGCAATTATAATAAAAATAAAACAGACTTATCACTCTCCGGTGTGTCGGGCAACAAATTTCTGGTGCACTGTAGCAAATAATTACGCAGAAAAAGACCGCGAAGTGGGTGCTGTACACCGCGACACATCTCAACTAAGTCCTTTAGTATATCTCGAGCATTCGCCTCTCCTAATCTTATGTACACAACCCCCACAGTTACTAACAAATACCTGGAACATATTTCATTTTGAAAAATAACCTGATAAAGAATTATTAAAGTATCGAAATGTTGGCTTAACTCATAAATTACACAACATCATAATCTTAAAAAAAAAAAAAAACCATCACAAAAACGAAACAAGAAGTCAAGAAATGAGTGGCTAATTTCAGCTGTGTCAAATATTATATCGAAACATATCATTTAAAATAATGCATGCATATTATTTGCACGTGGCACAAACATTTTTATCTACTTCCAATTCAGTACATATTATTTCATTAATTCGTTACATCTCCAAAAAACGGGAAATATAATTCGATATAAGCATTAGCAACGGAAACTTACAAACGAGGGATAACATTGCCAGCATACTGGACAAGCTCATATAAATCAGCGACCTTTCTCCCTTTCTCATAATCTTCCGTGAGATGCGTCTCCAAATGTTGCAATTCATTCGTCACATCAACGTCTGGAAGCAATTTCTTTGTAACATAGAATAATTACACAGAATCCTGCATCGATCCTAACTAATAAGGAATAACAAATTTAATTTTAAACCAAATTTCAGGCTGTGTAACAGATAGAACTTTCTGTGAATATAGAAAGGGTAATCCATTTTAGTGGGGGAAGGTATCAGCAAAAGTAGAGGGCATCCTATGTAGCTTGGAAGAAATAATATATACTAGAGGCTTGATAGCAGGACGATTAATTACGAGTACCATATTTTCTTGCATTGTGGAGAGATGATACTGCAGGCCATCAGATTGTGGCTATTAACTTGTGACATTATTAAATCTGCTATTTCAAATTTCCAGATATTAATCAGCGTGAAGATTCGTCAAAATTCTTACTAAACTTTGGCGTACGATATTAAAAATCTGAAATGCTTACAAAGCCTGTAGTAGTACTTTGGCGTAAGTGTACCGGTACGTAATTCCGCAAGCATCTGCGATGCATGCTTGAGGGCATCCATTAGGACGCCTTTATCCAAACATCGCTTCATTTCGAACGATAAAGATCGCACCACAAGGCATGTTTCATCCAGTAATTTTTCTTGCTCTGATTTCAGCATAAGGCTGTCATCGCTCTTCGTCATTGCTTTTTCTAAATTTGGTTTTCATTCATTTTTATAGCATACCATTTTCTACACAAGCACAGCAGTTGTTTTATGAAAACCGAAACATATATCAGAATTACTGCCAACACTGAGATAGGATAACCTTCTACGACCATCCCGATAATCAACTCTAATTTTAAAAAGAGATCGACCAGGTGAAAAGAAAAATATTTGTACAACAAATCAAATCATAACTATTTAAGATAAAAATTTTCAAACCATTTTTGCTTTAGGAAGGATTCAAACAGACCATTAAAAAATTTCAGCTCAAACAAAAAAAGACTGAAATCAGGTGAAAATTTCTAGAATACACTGAGAGGTACATAAATTTATTGTAATCCTTTGGAATTGCAAAACAGCATACAAATTACCATAATTAGTGAGTTCAGTAATCAGTATAATTTAAGATGCAGCATAATCTACATTAAAATGTAAGCGCATAAAAGGAGAATGTTGTAGGAAAAAACATTCAGAGCTTGGAAGAATCAACAATGAACGAAAAACTGAGAATAAAAACTACAATCTATTATGAAGTAAACTATGGCAGTTGATTCGCTTTAGGAACCACACTAAAACATGAATACCAAATGACTATATACTGACAACAGCAAAGCATAATCTAAAACAGACTGTTGTTAAAACAGACTGTTAATAAAAGTCAGAACACAATATTGAAGAAACGATAAAAATAGCTCCTCTAAACATTAAAATTCAACAAATCACTACACTATTCCATTTCCAAATTATTCCTCTTTTTTCCTAATACTTTCATTATTAGCTTTACTATGATGTAATAAATTACGGACACAATTAGAAATATCATAAATACCACGAATAAAATGATGTCCATCAAAAAATACTGCAGGACATTCAATTCATCAGCGCCGGAACGAGCATGAGGAACCTAAAACAACTACTGCTACATGTTACTTCTTCAAGTACCACAAAAGAAAAAAAATTCACTTCATACTAACAAACACGAACAAAGCTAAACAGAAAAAAGGAGCGCAGTAACTCCTTTTTTTGAAATAAATTATAATAAAATTAAAATTTTTGTTGAGTAGGTAGTTTTCGAAAAAAATTAACAGTTAAATCTCTCGTTACCCGCCCCACAAGAATTATAGATCAACATTCTAGACCTAGTCCAAACTATTTTCATAACTAAAGAAAATACGTTAGCCAATCGCTTTTTTAAGGGACAAACTTCATTATGGCGTTCAATAAATTCCACCCAAAAGGTCGAAAGATTTAGTTCCGTGTAAGGCACATTTCTGATCATATCCTGGAAGATGAGCACTTCTTTTTTGTACCTGCAAAATGAAACGAATATTTGATTCCTACGCCGCATAAGATTAACTCAGTTGAACACAAATAAACTTCAAGATAGAAGTCCTGAAAAATCATGGAGAACTTTCATAGGAAACGAAAGAACATCTTATAAAAGACGAAGGAGGTCGAAGATCATCTAGGAAGAAAACACATTACCAGAACTATGAAATCAGTAAAACATGCAAACATTTAAGGGAATTTAATTTGAAGAATAAAACTTTCATCGGATTATAAATCATCCTGACGACTTTTACGATGTTTTCTTCACTGAAATCTTGTTTCTCGAGCATTATGCCAACATTTCGTGCTGTCAACCGTAGCAAATTGTCATAACCAGAAATAGTCAACGGATACCCTATCACAGGCACACCATGCCAAATACTTTCAATAACGCTGTTTAGGCCACCATGTGTTATATGTGCTCGTGCTTTCGGATGTCCTGAATCAGGAACACAAGTTCAGAAGAGAAGACTTAAAACTTTATTATACAGTACGATTATTTTTCCTAAGTTGATTGAGTAAGTTCAATCTCAATTAAAAATCTATTTAAATTATCGTCATAATAGCACTTGAAAACTAATGCATGTAATAACCTAGTAAATCCTGTTGGGGAAGCCAACTTGCAATGTATACATTAGTAGGTAAGTCTAAAATAACTGGACCATTATACTGCCAAATAAAGTATATTTTGGGCATTCTTGCAAATGCCCGCACAAAACTTTCCTGAAATCTTGAGCGAATCATGATTTGCTACTTATTCCATCTCAGAAAAATTCGAAATAATAACTAACAACTACAAAGTTCGGTGCAAAATTCCATTGTGCTGTAAAACCCGTCGTGAACAATATGAATCCATCCCTTTCATCCGCTTTATCAATAAAAGTAAGCCACTCCTAAAAAATATCTCAAGCAATGATTAACTAGTCAGAAATCGTTTACTTATTTAAATATGGGAGAAATCATTAAAAGAGAGTAATAAAAACGGTGGTGATGAAATTCCTAAAACTAAACCCCAATTGGTACAGAAATTAATGAATGCTTCTGCTACTGTCTTGATAATTATAAAATGAGTGTATAACAGGGCAAATAATCATCTGTAAATGAGCATATGTCCAGAAATATACCTTGTTTAACGGGTTTGCCTTACGACATTCAATGCCTCCAATAAAAGTAACTCGTGGCATATAAGGTCGAGCAAAATCGAAGACCTGTGGTGTGTTAACAAAATTGACTGAAGCATTCCGCTCGATGTAAAATACGTTCGGTATCATGTCTGAGTAGTATTTCTAAAATTATCATAGAATTACAGTAAACCAGTTTAAGAAAGCAAATTTAAATTCATTTATTCCGAAATTCCTAGATTGAAGAAGAAATGAGTAGGTAACTACTAGGTAAAAAAGTGAAAAAAAAAAAAAGAAATGTATAATCAGCTAAATTTTTGAGTTCTTCTCCTCAGCTTTGTGAATTCGTTATCTTACTTTGAACAGTTTATCGATTCTTCTTAGAATCAAATGTTGATGAATGTAGAGAGCGCGAATATATGAAGCAAAGTTGTAGAATCGCTGTAAGAAGGTAAGGTCGTCAGTAAGTCTGGAATTCAAAATGAATCTAAATTTAATCACTTTATAAGGTAGTCTAAAACAACGAGGTATTTTATCACTTTAGTCTAACTTTTAAAATAAAAAAGAAAAGAATGCTGAATTATTTCATGGTCCATAATTGAAAGTGAAGTCATACCTAGAACCAGGAACAGGTAAATAGCTCGGTGGACTAGGACTTTGGTTGGTCCAAGCTGATTCAGTACGTAAAGCAGTCATTGACCAGTAAATAAAGGTACTCTTTCGCAAGCCAACCAACAGCAAACCACATGGATTATACAGATCATCCAGGATTACCGTTGTGAAATTTCTAGTCACCAAACTATCAAATTCTTTTCTATTTATTAACAAAACCTAAACAATAGTTGAATAATACAAAAAATGGTCGTGTCTGAGATTATAGAAAAAACAAAAAATGATAATGACAGTGCTGGCGCCAAAGTGTCGCATCAAGAAATCAAAAAATTCTAGCCAACCCCTCCAAAAAATGTTTGACTGCAATTAGCAAAGTGATAAATTTCTTGTAATAGAATTTTCTGCTTTGAGACTAGTTTTTTCCTTTGAAGTAAAAAAAGAGAAGGAAATAAGAACTGATTTTAGAAAATGGCGTCTAGTTAATTATTAATTACACTGCTTTCTATTATTATCATTATCATTCAGTCTCAGATTTCCATATGAAAAATAAATACAAATCTAACTTGTTCACACATTTTAATGCTGGTTAACCAAGCCGTTATTTGTTGACCGTTATCACTAAAGTCGGCTTTCCATATACGAGAATGTGTTGAGTGATTCCGAAACAAATATAAGTCATTGATATCCTGGTTTGACAATTTTACCCTCCAAAATATTTCGTTCACTCCTTTTGGCAGATTGATTTTGCTCTGAAAAACACAAAGCTGATCAGATTAAAATTTATACATCCTTTCAACAAGTTCAAATGAAATTACCGGTAACTTTCTGGAGCACATAACAGTCCTATACATGGAGCAAACAGCAAATGAGGAAGAAAGCGAAGGATGAAAAGGTAACAGGCAATATAAGTAGGATGTATTCTGACCGACGAGAAAAAAAAAACTGTCATAACAAATTAAACGTGCCGTTTACCTTCTCACTCTTATTTCTTTTCTAAATTGCAAAAAAAAAAAAACCATAAGATTCCAAAAAACTAATTGATAATTGATCTTGTGCATCAAAGAAATGAAACCATAAGGAAGAGACCTTACGGAAGCCATATTCGACCCAAGTGATGTTGTGTCCCCGATTTATTAACTCTTCAGCAAGAGTTCGAATTGTAAACCGATGGACGGGAAACAACGAGCTTGGAATGATCAATATGTTTGCTGCTTTAGTTATATTTAGAAAAGGCAGAACCAGCAGTGTAATAATGAGAGGACCCATTCTGAAAACGGTTGTACAAAAAAAAATTTGCGATGTTCAATCTCTTCAAACGACATTAAAATCAGTAGTTAACGCTTCTCTCGTCATCGCAGTTCTGATCACACAAATAAACAGTGATCAGCTGGAATTGATTTCATCCCTACTGAATGTACAGACAAATTTCCGTCCCTTGGAATAATACAACAGGACAGCGATAAAAAACTCTTAGCAGTATTAATTTGGAACTTGAGATACTAATGAGGTTAATGAGGTACCGGAATGCTCTCCCCTTAACCACATAATCGTCAGCAAAAACGTTTGTACCTTGAATTCATAAGATAGTGCTACATGTTTAGGCAGCAAAGAAGATTTGGCCCCAGGAACAAAAACAGAAATTTAACAGTTCCCGAAATGAGCTACTTGTACCTCACATCCTTCATAGACCGTCGTGTCGAACCGCTCTAGCATATTGGTTACATTGCTCAAATCAATGCAGGTATTGTGTCATACCAATGATAGTCACTGATAGCGAGTTCATTGCTACGACGGGGAATTCATACAGGAAATTGTCAACTTTTGTTTGGTGAGTGTGCCAAACAAATTGATCAATCATCTATCTGTTAACACTGCAAGCTTAGTCTATAGTATGTTTCAACTTGAAAATGCTCCCTGTTCCTTCTCTAGGCATACCAGATCACCGTTCTCCGATTATCTCTTCGTTTTTCTTTTCCGAAACAAATTTCTGGAAAAGTTGAACTTTTCTCCGTTGTCTTCTGGTAGTTATTTGCACTTTCCACATAATTTTATCTTTACGGCGAGGGTTTGCGTATAATTTGTTTCTCACACCGAGGTAAAGATGAATCGGAACATGGCGCATTAATTCACACGCCATTAGCACCAGCTATTTCTGTCCATTCAAGTTCGATTCATACAGGAAGTGATAGTTTATTTTCTGTCAGAAATTAACACATCGATTTTCATGCAAAACAATTTTCTAAGGAAACAAGAACTTTGCAGTTCATTTCATAAAATATGTCGCCAACACCGTTGTCACTTCATGGCATTCATGGGTAAATAATAAGTTGCCAAAAGGACTTACGGAAAAGATCTGGAGAAACTCGAATTTCTTGAACTTTTGGCTGTATTTACCAAGACATAGCTAGATTTTCGGTCGGACCTCTCTCATCCACGGATTTATAGAGATCCATCAACTTTCTTTATCAATTGCTGTTCAGAATCACAACAAAATCTCCGTGCAGTTTTTTGAGGAACAGTTTTATAATCATGATAAGATGAAAAAGTCTATGATGCTTGTCCTCCTGAATGGCGCATCCTCTTCGATGTTTGTAGTATAAACATCATCTTTAAAACAAGATAAGCTAAAAGAAGTTTCTCGAGTTTTTAAAACTGGAAGATGGATAAATTCTTATTTCTCTTTGGCTGTTCAAGTCTGCGAATTGTCTCAGATGTTGTGTTGTTCTTCATTCTCTTAACAGTTAGTCACGCATCAGTAGAAAGTGGAACTGAAATGTTTGGGATGGCTTCTACTAATTTTGATTATTTTAAATATGAACATCTCATTCCTTATTTGAAATCAATCCTGGCAACAGCCTACGATCAATTCATTCATTTTCAATGTGAACTTTTGATTAGATGGGGTATTGATAATCTGTTTTTTTTTTTGGATCAACAGTGATAATCTGCATTTTAAATGCCTAGAGCAATTTACTAGAAAGCCTTTTAATCCACATATTTTTGTCCATAATAAAGTTAGGGGCACTAAAGGATATGATATATATCATTTAATTCTATCCCTTACCTTAAAGAAATAAATATTGTCAGAGAAATTAAGCAACGAGAAAGTTTTCAGAAGGTCAGGTTCATACCACAAAAGTAGTTAATCTCGGATAACTCACTAACTTCAAGTATACTGATTAATTTTTAAGAGGCGTTCCTAGAAATCTTCATAATGCAGTCAGTAGAAAGAAAATAATTTTTTTTTTTTTTTCGCAATAATTACTATTACTATTATCTTCTCCAAAGTCTGCACTCCTTTAATCGCCGTAAATTGCTTTTTCTTTCACTCCACATAATTTCAGAGAAAGTTCCGTTTAAATCAAAAGTAAACTTAAATATTTAACGTAGGCCAATCTGTTTCTACGGTATGTTTAAAAAATTTATGTTCATGTACTGGTTAATTATATATATATATGAAATGAGGAGATTGAGTTCTAATGAATGAAATGAAAAGTATTCTAATTTCTGATAAAAAATTCTCTTTATTCCAAGTTGCAATAATAATTAAACCCAAGAGTATTATATATGTTAAATATATGGCTTGATGTTTCAATTTCACCTATTATAGTAAATCTTCGAGCACCGCAGTGAAATAGATGTTACAAGTCACATGTTTTTGTTTCCTTTACAAAATAATTTATTACTAAAGTTTATTATGGTGCATATTAAACGATACTAGTTGAAACAATTGATTACGATTCCTGGTTATAATCATCAAATATTCGTAAATTTGCTTTCAAATACTGTTAGTGAAATTGATCTTCAAATACCAAAATAATTTTATTTTTGAAAGCTTATCCCCTTGATATTAGTTTCATTATATTAATTTCACTTGTATTTTAAACTGTTTAACAAAATTAAATCCAAGATTTCCGTAGTTGTTAGATTTTACACCGAGGACCAGTTGTTACTTCTGTACAGTAACTTTGTTTGTGTACGTTTCATTTCGTTACTGCATGCTTGTTCCTTTGATTGCAACTTTAATATTCTGCTACACTGCATAAAACTTGAAACTGATGACAAAATTTTAGAAATATTGTGTTGAGAATGTAGTTTCCAGATGCTTCAAGGCATTTTTTTTCCGCGTATAAAAATTAAATCCAACAAAAACCAAATTAGAATGAAGTTGCAATCTTAAATTTAATTTGTTAAAAATGAAGCTGAGGATCAGTTTCATGCAACCTAATGATTTTAACTTATTGTGGTTTCATTTCTTACTGAATTCCAGTCTTTTAATTATAAGAATGATCATTACTTGGGGCAAATTACCGTTGCTTCTTGTTTTAATGAGCATTGTCAAAACTTGGACGGAAAATGTCCAGATTTCGCAGTTTCCTAACTCATCAAAAGAAATGTCTGATAGTAAACCTATCAATTCTACTCATCATTCTGACAAACAATTGGATGATACGTCACGACATATCAACGATAACAAGGTTGTTTTACAAATTTGATCATAAATTTCGAAATTTTAAGTTATTTAGCACAATAAATTAATATATTAAAGCAGTACAGATGGTGGAGACATCAAAGAGACGGATAAAGCTGAAACTGGGCCATATCGGAGCTGCTGGAGCTTTATTAAACGAAGATAAAATGTTAAATGTATCATTGGAAGATCTCTATGAAAATGGGATAATTGATGAAGAAATGAACATTGAGTTAGCTTTTTTGTTTAAATATTTAGAAAATAAGTATAATATTTTGAAATGACAACGATAAGAGACTTAAATCAAATTTTAATTTATGAAATAAGGGGAGCGATGATGGTGGAAACTCTTCCTGTTAAAATATCTTATTTTGAAGTATACTGATAAACAAGACTTTTCTGAAGACAAAAAAACTTCAGAACAATAATTTTATAAGTAATTTTGATATGCTGCAGAATTTCATCCCGATCGGGATGTGGTTATTCATTCGAAGGTGCAGCAGTTGCTGCTGAAATGTTTTATAGAGAAGAAATTCATGCATTTATTGGTCCCTATTGTTCATCGGGTTTGGTTTTCTTTTTAAATTTTTACTTTATGGATCAAAGATTAATTAAATAAAAATTTGTCAAGTTGCCGTTGATGGTACATTCTTTACCTGCTGATGTATAAAGTTTCTATTTTGGGACAAATGAAGTAGTTACCAAAGTTTTATTTTTTCGTCATCAAAAATCACAGTTATAAAGTATTCACTTATATCTTGATAAAAACTGCTTAAAAGGTGAGGATCAGCCTTAGTTGATAATAAAAATAAGTGATGCTTTGCAAATTAATACGGACTATGTCTCGCGATAAATAATCATTGTGAGATATCTTTGCATTTGTACGCAAGGGAAGCGAAAATAACAAAATTAGAACTGCAGAAAAGAAATTTCAGTTAACAGAAGTATCTGATGCATAGAATATTGTAGAACTGGATGTGGTCGCAAAAATGGCTACTTTTTGGAACACACCGGTCATATCGTACACCGCAACCAATGGTCTAATTGACAAAACGATTTACCGAACTTTGGCCAGAGTCTCCTTTACAAATGTTAATTCAATTGCGGAAGCTGTGGCCGCTCTTTTAGCTCACTACAAATGGCTTAAGGTTAATAACGAATAATTTAAGATTGGAAATGTGAAATAGAAAAGTAAAAAACTATCCTCTTCATCCCATATGGGACCAAATAAACAACATACTATGATGTAATTATTCATCATATAATCAATTAATTTGGACTAATTTTAGATCTATAACCTAACAACTTCATAATTATTATTTCTGCAAAGAAATACTTATCTTCTTTCAAATTTCCTATAAATACATTTATATCACGATAAATGAAATACTCACTTGTTTGTCTTTGCACTCTGAATTAGTGAAAAGATCCTTATTAAAAAATCTTTTCTGTTCAGCTATTAGATTTTTCTTTTCCTAAAAAGATAACCAGTGATTGCAAATGCTTAGGTAGCAATAGTAACAAATACTGGAGCTATTGATCGTGTGTCAACTTTGGAAGATGTGCTAAAAAGGCGACAAGTAACTGTGCTGAAGAAAGTGATATTCGAGATGAATTCTACTTCGGAAGAAATGATCGCAAGTGACCTGCTCAATCAACTTCGCAATAGTGCTAGAAGTAAATTTCCATTTGAGACATAATAAATTTTCCTGAAAAGTAATGTCGATATTTTTGTATTGACTGTTGATTTTGATTTTCATTAATGACATGTCCAATATTCAGGTTACCATACGACCTGCTCTTCTCAAGAAATAAAGTGCCCTATCTGTACCCGTCGTTTACAGGAGTTTGGAACTAAAAAGTTCGAAATGTCTCTCTTTGATACTATTTAATGAAGACACTGTCAAGAGTAATTTTTACAGTCATAGTTTGCACCTTTTCGTCAATGCTTCACATGAGTAGAGAATTCATGGCTGCAACCTACAATGTTGGCATGCACTCACGCGATTTTGTGTACATACTTCCGTGGATATCGGATGGAAAAAAGGATGCTTTGCCTTGGCTTGGCACTGCTGGCGAAACCATGCAGAAAGTGAGAGACCACTATGAAAATGCTATTATGGTATATATTTTATTTTTAAAATAAAAACTAACTCAAAACTTTTAACTTCTAGAATTACAGCATAGCATTATTCACATAATTTAAGCTGTTTTAGTCAGGAAAGAACCAATTATGGATATACCTTGTTATCTTTTTTTTGCTCCGGCTTTCATAATGAAATTTGGAAACTGTGATCTAAAGCTACTTTCAAGTATGGCAGGGAAATTGCAGATGATACTGCTCACAATTCCTTTTTTCAATTTCTCTTTCTTTAATATTTCGTTACTTCACCTCCATCTGTCTGGAATTCGGCCGGCTATTAGGTTCCAATTCGAGATCTTGCCAGAATATCCAGTAGACTGACAAGATGATCCATATAACTTTTTTGATAATGCTATAACACATTTATCTAGTTTCTTGTTTTTTCAACACTCTATTGAATGACTGTGTTAAAACCTAGAAAATAAACTGCAAGTATTATGAATTTTTATATTGATGATGCGACCGGTTTTGATAACGAATACGTCGTCAAATTTTTGGCTAAAATTGAATCAAGAGGCCTTCCGCGTGATGTCCTGAATTTGGTAAGCGAAAGTGAATATCGCATGATGACGTTTCTCTTAATAACAAAAGGCTTTTTCTATACAACATTTGAGAAAGAAAAATTACTTTGCACACAATGAGAAGAATATAATTAGTGTTACCTGTCTGGCTAACGAAACATTTCCTTCCATTAATTGGATCAGATTCTAGAACATTTTCGCATTTAATTACCAGAAATATTGTTCCTGACAAGGAAAGTCTTTTCTGTCCATAAAACACTGAATGCTGGAACTGAAAATGCAACCGCACTTATTGAAAAGTATCGTCTCTTTCACTTCAGGATAATATCTACTCTTACCTACACATATATGACGCACTAGTTTTGTACGCACACGCAATACGAGCGGTTTTCAATGAGACGAAAGATCCTTCAGCCCTAAATGATGGAAAGCTTGTTTGGAGTAAAATGAGACGTCTGCATTTTGAAGGTTCCTTTTCAGCGATTTCTTTCTGTTCTGTCGTTCCGGATGAAATTGAAATGACAGTTTAAAAACCTCCTTTATCTGTAGGAGGTACGACAGGTTCAGTGATGATGGATGATTTAGCAGATCGTGTGCCAAATTTGGCAGCTTTCTACGTGCCACCAGGTGGAAAGAAGATAGCTAAAATAGTTAACATAAGTTCGAAGTTAAAACCAAACTGCAACGGCCTGCTCAATAAGTTCGGATGTTACGATCTGGTAAGTATCTGTCATCTAAACTGAGGACAGACTTCGATTTTGTAACTTCAAGGGTTTTGATTTTGCAATGGTAACTTTTCTGTCCAGTGTTTTACTTCGAATAAAAAAAAGTTTCCAGTGCTAATGCCAACAACACGTAGTACATCTATTGAATATGAAATGAAGCCTCAATAACCATTGAAGTGGTGAGGCAAAAATACATCGAATGGATAAAGAAAAATGATTTTTTAAACCAAACATTTCAATCAATCGAGAGAGACATGATTGTTCTACATAAACTGTATGGTTTGAAAAGGTTCATCGGAAATTCTGGGATTAATTTCAGTTGGTGACAGATCTGATAACTGGATTCTGGCCTAGTCACGATGGTTTGCTCCCAAAAGATGAACCTGCTTGTGGCTTTCGCGATGAGAAATGCTCTTATATGATCGAAATTATTTTGGGCAGCGCGCTAATTACAGTTGCTGCGCTTGTAGTATTATTTTACATTATTTATCGATACTGGTAAGTATGTCATCAGTTCATCAGGCTGAGATTTAGATGAGCGTCCTTTTTTAATAGCTTCTGTGACACGTTTTAAAAGCAGACCTTCTGAAGAGCTCTGTTATGATCTCATAAATATCATATTGTTTCGCAGCGAATCACGTAGCCTTCAAAAAATGGCTTGGCGCGTGTACAAGGACGATGTCAAAATACTGGACGAAGAGCAGCTGAAGTCAATGGTATGTTTCATGGACAAGCAACTGACGAGTGATAAATTTTGAATTTAAAATAATAGCCTCAGTTTTCTATATTTGGACGGTCACTTCCTCTGGAAAATTATAGTTGACATTTGTTGTTAGGATAGCTTTTGAACTGTCACATTTTCATTATTCCGCAGATGACCACAATGACGAATAAATAAAAAGGTTAAACAAGACAGGAAACATATCCAAAAGCTTTATTTTAGAAGTCTATAGGAAGTTCGACCACTAAAATGAGTGAATTAAGTATTGGACAAAAAAAGCATGCACTTGTTGGTGCCAATACTCACGTCACTTACCATCTCTATCCACAACGACGTCCAATAAAGTTTGGGAGAGAAGATCTGAAACTTCTTACGCAAGTAACTTCTTACTTTAGTAATTCTTCATAAATCACTGCGCTTTCTATCTTGCTCCAGAAGCTGAAAATCAACAATTCCAAAATTTAGCCAATCAGTGAGAACTGGAAAATAAGTATTAGAAAAAATGCAAATTTATTTTTGAGATGAAATCAAGTGCTTATCCATTTCTTCAAGGTTTTTCGTCTTTCAGATGTTTCTTACTTGATAATTTACAGATGAAAGCAGCAGTACATGATAATTTGAATATATTTGTTGGAATGGTATTTAACCAGGGTGAAAATATGTTTTTGATTTGGAAGTTCTGTTCCCGAGGAACCATACAAGTATAACAACTTTTTTTATTGACTTCCTTTTAAAATAACACAACACATAACCTTCGAAAATCTGTGACAGTTTTCTTTGCTTTCAGGACATTATTTATAATCAAAATATGACTTTGGATGAGAAATTTCATGCAGCATTTATTCGTGATATTACTCAGGTGAACAGTTATTATCTAATCTGAAATTCAAACCCATGCTTCTTGACTAAGGTAGCATACTTTTGGAACATTAAATTATTTCTGCAGGTGTTTTCATTGTGAGCATAATATGATGTGACAAATTTTAACATTTCTATCTTTTTTAATAAATTTCAGATGCAAAGAGGAGCTTAATTATTTTCAGTTTAGGGCTTAGATTATTTGCACAATTCACCAATTGGTTACCATGGATCGTTGTCACCATGGGCATGTCTTATTGATAGTAACTGGATGGTAAAATTAACTGATTTTGGAATTGCGAACTCAATCGAACATTGGGAAAAACTAGGACTGATTTCTGTCAATGCGCTCACCTCCGATGACGACAGAAGTGGACCTACGCAAAGAACTTGTACGCTTAAAATTATTAGCTAGTTCATCTCCCTGGCTGATTTATCACTTGACAGCCAAATGATAGATAACAAATCCAACACGTTAAATTTTTCTTATTATGTTAGACCAGTCTTCTCTTTTGAGCTTAGCTTTGTGACCCTTTTCTTTTATTATATGGCACATTTTCTTCTTCCAACTCATGAAGAAATGTAACTACGAGTGCACTTTTACTTATTCAGCTGTACTGTACTGTGCCCCCGAAGTATTGAAAAATCGAGAAGTGAATCGACGCTCTTTGAAAAATCAAGATTGGAAAAAACAGTCAAAAGATCTTCGACAAGCCGGTGATATTTATTCATTTGGGATGATCATGTATGAAATCCTTTTTCGATCGTTACCTTATCCCGAAAATACAGATATCAACGGTATATAAAAAGTCTTTCACCACATATAATTTTAAAAATTTTGCCTTGCTATATATGTGCTTATTTAGCTCCTTGCCACCGCGGAGTTCTTCAGAATTTCTAAATTCGGTGAAACGAAGATTATTTCTAACAAAAACATCGCTGTCTCTTAATTCCAACTTGAAGTTTCTCACAAAAAAGCGGCAGAATAAGAAATAACGGAGATTTTGTCATGGATTTACAGAGTTGGTGGATATAATATCAGATGGAAGCAGGACATTTCCGCCACGTATAATTCATTCTCGGAATATGCATCCTGATTTATGTGCGCTTCTGGAGGACTGTTGGTCTGAAAATTTAGAAACTAGACCAACAATACGACGTGTTCAGTTAAATACAAAGATGGTTCTCAAAGTGTCCGTTTTTTCTCTTAGCAAACGGATTGTTTATCAAACAACATTTATATGATTTAAAAATAAGATTCTAATCTTCTATCATTTGTCAGAAAAGGCAGTTTGGTTGACCAAATGATGTTAGTAATGGAGCAGTATGCCACAAACTTGGAAAAGCTTGTCGCCGATCGTACTGCGATGCTTGAAGAGGCGAATGTTCGAGCTGACAAACTGCTGTCACAATTACTTCCACCGTAAAGTTTTTTGGAATTTTCAACTTTCTTACTTTCTTCTTTTTTCTTGTTTGTTTTGAACTGAGTTCAATTTTTGAGACCTGACATAATTCACCTGTAATCACTTTGAAGGTATGTTGCAAATGAACTAAAGCTTGGTCATTCCGTTCCACCCAAATTATTTGAAATGGCAACTGTACTTTTTTCGGACATTGTTAGCTTCACAAACATTTGCTCTTCTTCAACACCACTGGAAGTAGTCACAATGCTGAATGGCTTATACAGTGGCTTTGACGAGTGTATTAGTCGTAATGGCGCATATAAGGTTGCTTTCAAATTGTATCGATAAATCTGAGGTTAAAGTACACTTTCGTTGATGAATGTCTTGGCTTTAGGTGGAAACAATTGGTGACGCTTATATGGTTGTTTCGGGAATACCAGAAGAAAATGGTTCCAAACATATTCAATGCATTGCTGATGTGGCGCTGGATATGAGAGAAGTTATTTTTCCTTCTATTACATCATGTTTTTGTTTTCCACTGTCATTTTGGATCTCAGAAGTAACGGAAGTTGTTTTTGAATCAACACTGAAATATATCAGTTGATGTTACAGTACCTGAATAGCTATCGTGTACCACATCGTCCGGAAAAGTTGCAGTGTCGTTGGGGTTTCCACACTGGTCCAGCAGCTGCTGGGGTTGTTGGACTCACTTCGCCTCGGTATTGTCTTTTTGGAGATACGGTTTGTACTTACTTTTACTTTTTCATTCAGCTCAAAATCATAAGAATTATTCCAAATTGGGAAGATGAGCAAAATTTTCTTCGGAAGAGCAAGGATTTTATTTTTTAGAAATTAGGTGCCAGAAAAGGATGGCAAAAAATTGAGAAAACAGTAGTTGTGTTCACTTTCTTTTTGTTTTGTGGTTTGATTTATTCGAGGTGATTTGAGATAGCTATATTGTTATTAAGGTGAATGAAGCATCTCGAATGGAAAGTACAAGTTTTCCTGGTAAAATACAAATCAGCTCGGATTCTCGGGACTTTCTATTGGGTCATTATCCTTTCTATGCATGCCAAGAAAGAGGAAAAATCGAAGTAAAGGTAATTGAAAATTAAAAGCATTTAAATCCCAAAAATCTGAAAGACTGTAATTTAAAAAGAAAAGATAAGCCATTTTTTCATCTTCTTAGTAAGTAAACTTACTTTTTCATATGTCCTGAAAATTTTCTTAATTCCAGGGCAAAGGAGTTTTAGTAACTCATTGGCTGGAAAAGAAGTTGGTTAATCAACCGTCGGATATCAATAATCTCTGTGGCGCAACAACCTAAAGAATCTCACATCACTTGATTCATTTTTCAATGAACATCTTCATCTTTTTGTTTTTCCTTGATTTATCTGCAGATGTTTTGGAATATTCTTATTTATTGAATTTTTAGGGATTATATTTATACGCTTTGCAAATTATTTAAAATACCTGTCGCCATAAAATTACCAGACATCGATGTGGAAGTCATCAATCACCAAGCACAGAATTGAATGAAACATTGGTAAAATGCAGTAATTGCCCTTGAATAGTCTCTTTTTAAATATTATTTTTAAAATGCGAAACTGATCTATTAACAGTGGGTGACACATCGTTTAGTGTTCATCAGGCTATTATAATTAGGAAATAAAATGCTGAATCCATTTTAAAACCATTTAAGTATGATAAAGCTTTTTCACCTTTTAGTTAGGCTAATTGTTCCAATAATTAAAAAAAACATTCAAATAATTACACAATTATCTGAAAATGAACGAAAATAGAAAGATTTTTATTTTCGAGTGACTTTACTGGCCACTGCAAAGAACGCTTAGGCAACAAATTGTGGAACTCTATGCAAAATTCTATGTACAATGGTTGAAATATCTATCATTTCTAAGCTTGCGTTCTGAAATTTTTTGGATAGTAAGGATAATAGAAAGGTAATAGAAAATTGACAAAGTTACCGGAAAGAATTTCATTAACTTGTTCTAGCTTACTGTTTGATTTAACAACGGTCCTTCCATAATTAATTACGTTGCATTACTTTTTGAATAAATTGTTTTCTACGGTATTTTCTCTCCAATTTTTTTTTTTTTCTTTTTTTTGATGCCATTTTTCGTAAAAATCTTTGGAAGAAATGAATTGAAGTCACGCAAACATAATTTGAATTTAAACCTTACAAATTTTTAAAAGCGAGTGCATCAAAATTACAATGTTTTATAATGCTGTTCATAATTTTTGCTTCAAATATTATGGCAGTGAGTATCAACCAACTGTGTAAGTTTTGTCCCTAACTTTTATTTTTGCTTCTGCTTTAAATCTTTCATACAGAATCATAAAATACTATAAAAATAATGCCTTAATTCTAGCAAAAATTATTCAGATTATTTTATTCAAAATATAGACACTCTGAGAGTGAAATATATAAATCATTTCCAAATCCCACTCTAATCTTCAACTTTAAAAATTCCAAGACTCTATGGATTGTGATTTCCGTGAGTGCAAAACTGAGCTTGGAAAACCGTTCAAGCATCATCAGCTGGGAAAGCTCTTTTCCAGCCGTGGCCTTTGCAATGATTTTTCTGCATGCTCCAGAAATGGCGCTTTCGCATGGATGGTGCTGCATTCCGGAGCCGTGCCCACGTTTGTTTCCTTCCTTTTTTCACAGTGAAGCGGTCGTTTTGCTTGCATTTGACAGACCTCATTCATTCAATTCTTTCTTTATCTTCTTCTTCCAATCACTTAAAATGAGACAGAATTAGTCGGTTACGATGTCATGCGGCAACCTGAAGATAAATTCGTAACATTAGAGAGCTTACTGGGCCATTAGTGAATTTTGCTAAAATTACTCATTTTTATGACTGTTGAAGTGAATGTTTTATAGCGTCAACGACAGTTGCACCTACGAAATTTACGGTAGTAACACAGCCAACGATGACATCACAGTCGGCGACAACTACAGGCACTACTGCTTCTACAAGTCTACCGTTTTACTCGGATTGGACTGCCTGGTCATGTACTGAGAGTTGTGGTGGTTGCGGGGTCGGGCGAAGGTCAAGGATTTGTCTGTCGGCTCCTCTTCGCATGTAAACACATCTTAAAATCACTAACTACACAATATTAGTAGTCATTTAAATTTCGATTCACATTGCAGCGAGACGGTGGTTGAATTTAACAATCAAAGCTGCAACAAACATCCCTGTCCATTTGGCAAACGCACTTGCTGTGGCAATTACAAACTTGGACAAAGCGACGGACGTTTTGCTTGCTTGCCATGATCTGTGCCCAAAATAGCAAGCAATTTGACTGAAGCGATTGCTGATGAATTTGAATAATTGATAATCACAGTTTGTTATCAATGAAGTATTTAATGTAATAAAATAATATCACTCAGTATCGCTGAAAATTAATAATCTTATGTAAATTGAATTAACTTCAACACAGACAAAACGGCATACTACTGGCAGGATGAGGTGTTGTCTCTTAATCTGATTGTAATCTTGAAGAATATTTCAATAAACGACAAGTTCGGAAATTAGTTGAGACAAAGAGAAGTTTCTACATGCTAGACAACTTCAGAAGTTTATTCCAGTGGTGGGTAAACTTGAGGACAATCATCATTTTAAGTTTCTGAAAACGAAGAACCAAAATTCAAAAGATTTTACGGTTCAAGGTAAAGAATTGCGTACCATGAAGCAGTATTAAAATTATAGACTGCAAGAATACGAAAGAACTAGAATTCGAGAAACGCCACAGAATGCAAAATAGACAAAATACCGTTTGGGGGGGAGAGGAATGCGCAGATTGTACATCAAAAGTGTTGGAATATTGAGAGTTGAGTGATGTGGAAGGAAAAGGATTCATGATGAATGCAAAGACTGGAAGAGCAGAGAGTGAGAGTGGGAGTTGTTAGAGTGGACGAGGTGTACGAAAACCTTGGGGACAATATCTGCGGATTTGCTTACGTGGCTTGGTCTGAGTTTTTTTTTGGATATGGTTACGTAACTTACGTGTGTTGCCTCGTAAGCTCGAGCCAAGAGGGAGTGAGGATGATGTTCAGAAGGGCTAGCAGCACTTATGTAGCCATGGATCAGAAGTCATAACCATTGCTGCACAGAACTTGCGGAACAAGGCGCTGTCTAATTAATTGCTTGAATATCATTTGCCGAACTTTCTGGTGCTTAATAAACGCTTCGAATTGATTCCTTGATTCATTACAGCAATGAACATAGTTCCACATCTCTTAAATTTGTTCACTGACTTTTAAATTTTAATGCTACAAAGCATCGTTCCCGGTGCCTTCATTACTCCAGTAGCAGTCGTTTACAGAAAGGCTGTTGTCGCATCATCTGTTAAGCGATTCATGTACGTCCGTCTTTATTACATTCACGTATTTCTATTGACAATTTCATACTTGCACTTGAAAATTCCGTATTTTTGTTCATCCGAGAAGTGTTCATGTATTTCATCTTTTTCGAAGTATAGATTATGTTATTAATTGCTATTCTGCACCCTTTTCACTTCCACTTTTTTTTGCATATCCATGAAAATTTCAGGTCGGTAACAGCATCATTTATGGGTAAGAATCGTTTAAGTAGTGAAAAATCACCATACCTACTTCAGCATGCTAATAATCCCGTTCATTGGTCAGTACTTCTTTGCCTTTTCTATTTCCATTTCACTCACTCCTTTTTCACTCTGTTTTACACGAAAATCTGTGCAGTTTCCAACTGTTAAAAAGATAAAAGCGCCCTTTTCATTCAACTGCAATAGATTTATTAAGGTATATTTTTGCAGGTATCCATGGGGTAAAGAAGCTTTCGATAAAGCAGGAAGGACAAACCGTTTAATATTTCTATCAAGTAAGGTTGAGTCTTCGTTGAAAATAATTTTGTTGAATGGAGTAAGTGTAAATAGAGTAAGTGCTGGAGTTGATTGAATAAGTTTATCCACATGGATACTTAAACTAATCTAACCTTAAACTGTAATAAAATATTTTAATGTAAACTAACGTTTTTGTAGACGTAGTTTTTGATTTTATCTGCAGTTCATATTTCCTGTCTTTTTCTTATGTTAAAAAAATTGTAAGTTGGTTATTCGACATGTCATTGGTGTCATGTGATGGCTTATGAATCGTTTGAAAACGAAGAAATCGCCAATTTTCTGAATAAAAATTTTATAAGCATTAAAGTAGATCGTGAAGAACGCCCTGATATCGACAAAGTTTATATGGCGTTTATACAGGTTTCATTTTATATTTTTGCAGTACTGGAACCTTACAGTATTTGAATTTTGATTTCTCTGTTCTAAGCTTTATGTTCTTTAAATGGCATTTTTATTTTTCTTTTGTCGTAAGTGTCTTCAAACTAAAATTTCCAATCATATTAATTTTTCTAGTAATTTTGTCGCATTACCAAGTCTCTCATTATCTTCGTGAGCTTGTTACCAAATTAAGCAGTTGCTTGGAATCTGGCAAATATTTAATTAAGTTTCGCAGAATGTCATTTCTTTTCAGGAAATATATGGTAGAGCTGGTTGGCCACTGAACGTCTTTTTGACGCCTGATTTGAAACCGATCACTGGTGGCACATATTTTCCACCACGCGACAAGAACGGTAGACCGGGTTTCATAACATTGTTAAACATTATTGCAGAAAAAGTTTGTCCTTTTTGGATTTGTTATGGGTTTTGCTATCGACAGTCGTTCATTTAGATTTTTCTTTTATATTTAGATATAATTTTCCAAAATGTTTGGAAAATTAAATCTAAAAATTTTAGATTTAATAAAATAAAAAATAATTTTGAAATGTCTTGTTATAAAATTATATCCTCACTGAAATTTTTTAGTGGCACACGAAAGGTAGAGAAATGACAGATACAGCAGAGTTGTTTCTTAGTTCGACGAAACGTTCACTGAAACTAAAACGTGGGGTGCTTCCACCATTTGAAGGAATTGAAAAGATGTGTTATGATTACCTGAAGAATACATATGATGAACAGTACAAAGGTTTTGGTCATGCTCCTAAATTTCCCACTTGTGGTAAGTGTTCAAGTATGACATCGCTAAACTCATATGCTGTTACGGTTATTGGGAATGATTGAAAATTTGGTTCATGATTATTTGAAAACTGGTAGCAAAATATGTTTCTCCAGCCCCATTATTTAGTATTCGCACTCTTATTAAAAAAGATTAACAAAGACAAAGCAGAATAAAGGCACATTTTCTAAATTCTATATCTGATATTAAAAAATTTGAATTAGAACGCTGTGAGATTTACTTATGAATTTGATTGAATGCATGTTGCAGTAAATCTTGATTTTCTGCTTTGTTTTTACTGTGCCCATGCAAATAACGAAGTTGGCAAAAATGCATTACGGATGGTTGGTGAAACATTGTTGGCAATTGATCGAGGAGGAATTCACGATCATATTGGAAAAGTATGGTTTTCTCTTGTGTTGTTATGAAATATTTTTTAATGGAAGCTTCAGATTAATAAAAATTATGTTTGACTGATGTGATGCAGAAAGTAGAGTGAAAACCAAGAAAAAAGTTACTGGTCTAATCAGAATATCTGATTCTGTCCGTTGTAACATACATGACGATTTATATCTTTTTATTAATAATAAAATACAGGGTTTTCATCGTTATTCAGTCGATTCGAGATGGCATGTGCCTCATTTTGAAAAAATGCTATATGACCAAGCTCAGCTGTTGACAGTGTATGCAATTTATCATGCGATCAGTGGTGAATTCGCTGAAGTTATTGACGATATTGTAGACTATGTTGACACTAATCTTACACATGTGGTATTTATTTTTATAATCATTGGTTTCGAAAAAAACCGTACATATATTTTGATAGAAGATAGGTGAGATAGATTTACGCAAGGATTAATGGGACAGATTGGTTTCAGTCCGGTGGTTTCTACAGCGCTGAAGATGCCGATTCGTTGCCAGATTTCAGTTCTGTAAAGAAATTCGAAGGTGCGTATTATGTTTGGACTGAAAAAGAAATCGATGAAATACTCAGCAGTAGACTAATTGATGGAATTCAAGGATTTATTTGTTCTGAAGTTTTTAAAATGTATTTTAGCGTTAAACCTAACGGGAACGTTCCACGGTATGAGGTAAGTTTTCATCCATTTCTATCCTCTTCCTTGGCATTTGGTTACTTTGCAAGTGCTGTTTTCTATTATGAAATACATAGCTGGAAGTGGATTTGGAATGAAATGGTAAAATATCTAATTGAATTATTCGCATATTTCGAAACATTCATTTCTTTAACAACTTTCAAATAGAGTATAAAAAGAAATCTTGTGATAATGAAGATTTTAGATCACAAATCATAATGTCATTGTAAATTTTGTTTTTATTTAGTTTGCCTTTTTTCTTTCGTTTTATTTTTATAATTTTTTTTCATGTATCAGTTTGGTAGTCGAAAATAATGATCACTTGCATATTACTATAAAAACTGACTGTGAGAAGAAAATATGTCGTAATTTGAGCAGAAAGATATATTCAAACATTTGTTCCGATTAACATTCTCAACTTTAGGACCCACTTGACGAATTGAATTCGCAAAATGTATTAATAGTACAAGATTTACACGATGTTTGTGCAGCAAAGTACGACCTTAGTACGGAAAGTGTGCGAAGTATTATTACTGAAGCAAAAACTTTATTGCAAGAGGCGCAGAAGAAAAGACCAAGACCGCATCTTGATGATAAAGTGAGAATAACTGTTGTTAGTCCTTTACATTCTTTGTATCTTGGTTTTATTTAGTTGCACTACGAAATTTATAACTGTTTCAGGGGATAGTACTGAAGACTTTTGAATTTTTCAGATTATAACGTCGTGGAATGGACTAATGATTAGTGGTTTAGCAAAAGCAGCCATTGCATCGCAAAATAGGGAGTTGTTGTTCCGTGCCCAACGTGCTGTTGATTTCATCATGAAGTATTCAATGATAAACGGTTGCTTGTTGCGTGTCGCATATGTGGGAGCAAACGGAGAAATTCTGAGAAAGTAAGATCAATCACTCGTGAAGCTTGTGTATGATTGATTCTTATTTACTGTCTTCAGGTTTGATTAAATGAATTTAGTCGCTGTTTTTATGAAGGTTTTTTATGAAGATTGGACAACATCAAAGTAATAGGAATACATATGCCTTGCAAGCTTAGTACAGTTCAAAAAGCAGTGCAGTGTGTTATCGTTAAGATGTCACTAACTGGATTACGCGGTAAAGTAGTGGTCATCTGCGTTATCGTCATCTTCTTTTACGAATTTCATTCTTTAAATTTATGCGTGCATTCTCATCTTCATAGGCAAAATACTAGTAAAATACTATACTGGATAATTTTACTATAGTGTCAGTGCATATTTTTCTATATTTTCCATGAATTTCAGAGTCTCTGATTTTGCTGTTCCTCATAAAATTTCAGTGATGCTCCTATTCATGCATATGCAGATGATTATGCTTATTTTATACAAGGCTTATTGGATTTGTACGAGGCATCTTTCGATGAGCAGCTAATTAAGTTAGCTTCTGATTTACAAAAACAGATGGATAGTTTGTTCTGGGATACTGCGAACAATAGTGGGTATTATCAAACTGTTGAAGACCCTCACATCATCATCCGAATCATAGATGGTGAGTTTGCAAGCATTTTTTTTATGCGTATAGATATTAATATATGATGAATTGACGTCAGAACGTCCAAGAACAGCATCAACTACATTATATTAGTTCATTTTTGAAGTAGAGATAGATGAAAAGATTGAAAGGGTTTCCATTTGAGTTCAATTCAATGAATCTGATTAAATTATCTGAAATCATGCAGCAATGAAACTGATTAAATTAAATGAAATTATGCAGCAATGCAACTGAAATGAAAAATTTAGACCAGGATGGAGCTGAGCCATCAATAAATTCAGTTGCATCAATGAATCTGGTTAGGCTTTATGGTATTATAAATGAAAGAAGTTACTATGAACGCGTACAAAAAATTTTTGAAAGTGCTGCAAAATCTTTGGAAAAGCACCCCTTTATTCTTACAAAAATGGTCAGTGCATTACGGAAACATGTACTTCCGATCAAAAAAGTAGGTGTAAGTTCAAATTTTTTCGGATTATAGATTTTTTCCAGATTTTCTTCAACTTCAAATGTATCAAAAGCAGATTATTTTTTTAGGGAGAGAAAAAAATTTATTAAATTGAAAAATGAATCTCAATTGCCATAGGTCATTGTGGTTGGTTCTAGAAGCAGCGGAATCACAGAACAGATGCTATCGCTAATTTTGGAGCATTTTGATTACCAAAGAATTTTGATATCCCTAGATCCCGAAGTCGGTAAGTCTTAGTTCTTTGAATTATTTTCTTTTTGGTTTTCTTCCTCTAATCAAGACTGTGAGCGTTTTTTCTGTCCTGTCTATGATGGCACTTTAGTCTTTCTAAAGACTATTTGCTACTGTCCATTAAGAGCTGTATTTGATTAGTTTGATATTTTCGAAAAACCGAAATTCCTTTTTAAAAACTAAAGGCGGTTAATAAAAACTTAAATCATACGGTCTTCAAAATTCGCTCTGCTGGCAGACTTATGGTTACAAAGTGTAAACGAACATCTAAAACAAGTGGCAACATCGACAAATACTCCTACGACTTATGTTTGTGAGAATTTTGAATGTTCGATGCCAATCAAATCTGTGGCTGAACTGAAGAACAAATTGAATTCAAAGAAATAGTTTATACTTTTTATTGACTAATTGGCTTTTTCTTATAACTTTATTACTCTCCAAAAAATTTCTGCCTACATCCTTTTAGATCCTCTCATTTACAAAACTTATTTACTAATTTCTCGGTGTTTTTTTGAATTCGAAAATCCTTCCATCATTTGCTTTATCGCATTTTTATTGTAATCTTAACCTTTTAAGTGAATTTCGGTTTAAAATAAACGGACACTTTCTGTCAAGCTAAAAATTTTTTGAGATATAATAAAAATTTACTTGTTTTGTGTCGGATAAAATGATGTATCAGAGTACACGTAATCTGTATCAAAATTTATCGTTGGTTCGATATTTGTGACAGTTTTTTAGAACAATAATTTCGACAGAGTTTTCTCCTCCTGTTCTGTTAATTCCCAAGTAAAATAATTTTTGATAAATGCTAGTACATGTTGCTATTAACTGGATTCATTCCTGTTTTACAAAAGAATCATTTCCGCTCTAAAACTCTTTTGTTTTCGACAAATATATAAATACTTAGCACGGTTATATGTAATTTGAAAAATATTGATAGAAACAGCCATTTTGAAAAATATTGATAGAAACAAAAACATATTGATAGCTCATTATTTTTACTCTTTACACTGATCCAGGCACTTGTCGATTGTTATCAAATAATTTTTGGGATAATGAGATTGTCCTAATACACGTGTACCCTTCTCCAATGAAGCAGTCCCGTTAACGATGTACCTGTAAAGGAAAGGATTTTGTGTAAACGTCTATCTACTAGAGAGGGTGTAGTAGAGTTGTCTCGCGTGCAATAGCAGACCTAAGAGGAAGGAGAAATCAACTGCCACTTCAAGGCACATTTAAAAAAGAAGAGAAATTCACACTGAAGTCTGAAATGAATGTTTTTGATGTTGTAAACGAAAGCTGTTCTTAGCTAACCATTTTTTTCACATAAATTTCACGAATCTTCTTTCGACAAGTTCAATTTTCAATACACTGATGATGGTGCTGCTCAACTGGAACACTCTTCAACTACACAGCAGCAGTAGCAGCATAAGTCGGAAGCTGATAGTTTCGTTGCTGAAAATTTATTCTCTTTCGAGGTTGTCATTTTCTAACTATATTTATAACAAAAAGTCTATAAAGTTCCTTGATAGATGAGCAATGCCTAAATGTTTTAAATCTATTTTAAGCAGCTCTGTGTAGCTCAAAGGTGTATTCTGGTCAATTTAGGAGATTCACCCGCGTATTACGGGAAAGGCAATATTAGATAGTTGAGGTAATCCTCACATACGGATTGAAGAACTTTTCACCGTTACCAAAATTAAATTGCTTAAATAACTTCTGTTTTAACAATTTTCAAAAATCTTCCATCACTTAGGATTAATGTTCTAGGGTTCTTTCTTACTCCTCCGATTTGTTTCTTGCGCGGGTGAGAAAAAAAAGTTACTCTCCTTTTATTAAAAGTGCAAGAGAATTTTGAAGATGGAATTGTAAGGTATGGATTGTTGAACTATGAGTTTTGTAATTTTTAAATACTTTTTTATCAATGGGATTGGTTTTCCCAAGAATTACCCAATTGATTTTATTTCAAGTGGGCTAGCGAGAATCAAAATTGTGTGTTACGACGAATGCAAAAATAAAATGATGTTATGACCAGTAAAGTCACTTCTAAAAATAAACATTTTGTAAAGAGGTGGAGTTGTGACATACAATATATTTTAATTTATATATATATATATATCTTAACGCTATTGCACTGATTAAAGCCGGTACAGCACTATGAAAAATTTAATGCTGCGAATGGACATCTGAAGAAATATAAGTAAGAAAAAGCCGTAGTAACAACAAATGGATGTTGAAATTGATGAAATCGGATGTCCACGAAAGATACCTATCAATGCGTAAGTTCTTTACTTCAACCATTCATGCTGTTGGGAAATTCTTGCGAATATTTTTCGAAAATTTTTTTAGTTTCTCAAATCCACTTGACAAAAACTTTTCTAATTTTGAAATTCATTTAATAAAAAATTTATGAGTTTAGAATTGTCCTGTACTTGGATTTCATAATTGAATTCTGAATCTGTAATCCAGACTCGCTTGAATATTCAAGCATTTAAGAACTAAGTAGTTCAAAGGGAAACAAAGTATATTTCTCAGTCAAGCACTGGCCGAAATATTTCCAAATTTCTTCCTGAGCACAAAGAATTGCTTAGTTAGTTTGGAGGCCGAGATTATTCTACACTAACTTTTGTACAAAATAATGTAAAAGCATGCCTTAGTACGGAAACTATCAGCTTTATGTTTCTTAGGGCAAATAAGATTCCTTTGTTTTCACTTAATAGCAAGTCCAGACGGCGAGTTCTGAATTGAATGACAGTTTTGATATAATTGTACAAAAAGAAAAAAAAAACTCCTAGGAGAAAAACTTTATCAAAGTGATTTCTAAATAGACCTATCGTTTATTTTAACCAAAGTTTACATACCTACTGACAGAATGTTAATGACCAAACGAACTCCAGAAGGCAAAGATTTACTTTCTAAGCGGTTTGTTACATCCCTTTTATAAATGCAGCGCTCGCGCTTAACATTTTTCCAAATGAAATTCATAAAAGCCGAAGGATTCAAAAACTGCTGAAGCAGCTTAAAAATTACGGACCTTCACACTCGGTTATCATTATGAGCTGGATTAAACTTTCGAAACTCGTTCTTATTCTTTTCACTCGATTCCTTTTTCCTTGTTCTCCCAGTACACTAAATCCCACCCAACTGATTAGCTAATTTCATACATAACATATTGAAAAAACAGTAATTCCAGAAGTATGCAAACGGGTGAAATAATCACATATGTATTGGGCATATTCGCCATCATTCTAATCATTCTCACAATACTCTATTACCGGTACTGCAAAAAAAGTAAGTCTATTTAAAATTTCATTGACCCGCACTTTAAATTCAGCTTCCTCCATTATATATCACTTGTTAAAATTCATCCGAGCTAAAATTGCGGAGCATGTATTAGGCCGACATTTGCCATTTTTTTTTTCTCTCGCATTAATATTGCAGACCAGTATTCGCCCAACAGGACTGTGTTAATCAATTCTCGATGATAATCTTTATCCAAATTGCTAAGATTTATATACTTATTCATCAGCACAAAATACTTTGTATATGTTCACCCTACGTAAGTAATAAAAATTACGGAACTGAAATAAGTTTAAAAGAAAACAGAGCGACACAATAGGAATGGTTTAACAATTCTAACAAAGCTGAAGAAAATTAGATTATGTTTCAAACTTTCTTGACTCTAAGGAAATAAAACTCACCCTTCGCAATCCTAGTTAATCTAAAGTTCACCCTTCCTTCGGAAACCTTCAAAAAATTGTTGCACCGGTTTCTACGGCTGAAAGCCTGAATGAGGAGACTGTTAAAATCTTTTCAACAAACACGGATTACCCATCATATTTGAATTTATTTCTCATTACTGAACACGACGTATTCTTTGTTGCCAGCAAATTAAGGACAGTTTATATTACCTAACAGTCAAGGCAATGTTTATGAAGGGTATATTAATAATTTTTTTACAAATTATTACTGAATAATTTGAAAACAGCTCCGGAAATTATATAAAAACTACTTTAGATATTACGTTAAGTAAACTCAATAAATTTCAAACCAAATTCACAAATCCTAATTGAAATTTGTTGCCATATTAGAAATCAAAGTTTTTTATGGAATCCCCATGGCCAAAGAATTTCCAAAACAATATTTGTGTTTTAGTTATCGATAACTAAAGTTCTCTGCACTAAGGAAAACTCACAGCAACATTTTTGTTTCTGATCGTCCTAGTTAATTGGAGTACGGTTTTGTAAATATTGTAAAGTAATGTAATCACAATATCCTTTGAACTAAATTCGAAAAATTATAACACTGAGTTTTTTAATTTGATAAATTTTATAAATTATATTTACACAAGAGATGAATAAGAGAGTTCTGATGTCAAGAAGAATGGTACTACAGTACTGATGTCGTGGTGAAAAAATAATCTTTACATTAATGCTTAGGTTAGTCAAGAAATTAAGGCCTTTTTTCATTCAAGCTAATTAAATTATTTGGAATGATAAGAAAATCGATGGTATCCAGCGAATAACAACTCACAGTTTTTCCTAGCAAATAAACACGACTTATAAATAGTAAGGAAAAAACTGAAAAAGGAAAATAAAGTTGAAGGGATAAGGGTAAACTTCTATTCTATTTCATGCAAACCAAAAAATGAAATAAAGACAATAGCGGAATAAAGTGACAGTAGTGCATAATACCCTTGACGTTAATAGTCCATATTTTTTTTTTTTTACATACGTTTTCTGCAACATACGAAACCATAAATGAAAAATGAGCTTATAATAATGAACATGAGATGTTCACAAATAAGAAACTTGTCCTACAAAATTTCAATTTACTATTTAATGATGAGTCACAACAAACTAATTCACTATCGTGAATTATGATTTATCCAAGCGCATTTGATTCACATATGAAATCAGCAATTTCCGGTAAAATTCGTTCGGCTTCAGAGAGAGTTACTAAAAATGAAGTACTGTTGACTAAATCAAGCGACTTTCGCGCAGGCCAAAGAGTCCATTTCGAGCTTGTTGTATGCTGTTTATATGAAGAATCTGGTTCACTAAACAAAGAAAAAAAATATGTTTTGAAGTCCTTCAGATTTCATTTAATTTTAACTCCATACTATTCAAGGCCTTTCCAGGTTGCCTTTCATTAATTCTCAATTTGGAGTGAAAACGAATATGTTATGTCTGCAACAATCAGTACACTTTACATTTTGAAGAAATTAACCTTATGTCTTGTACATACGCAATAAGTGCTCTAGCTGAATTTTCGATTAGTAATCTGAATTGCCTTATGAATCCCAAACGAGCACTTTTTTCAAATGGCAACAAATCCATTCTGATGAGGAAATTTGTAACGCGAGGGTCTGCGTGGCAATTTCGTAGTTCGCTGGAAAAATAGATATATTAACCTAAAAATAGGCCACGGATAACAGTGAGATTAGTGGAAACCTGAATTTTTCCCACTGGGGCTCAGAGCAAGGTTAAATGAGTTCCAAAACAGATGAAGCAGACTTCACTGGAAATGATACTAACATTTTTGGCATTATTGAATCCCTCAAATCAAAACCGCTTCCTTTCAGTATCTGCGTGATATCGTTTTTTTGCTTGCGAAGTTTTAATGTATGATGTTTCGGATGTGGAGAAGAAGTACATACAATTCGACGATCCAGATCAATGATTGTTAATGGCCAATGTGATTCCGCACCTGCACACATTACGGAGATCAACTCAATCTACAAATTAAATCTGATAGTTTTGAATTAATTTTGAATAAAAAAAGCTTGTCTAAATTTTTTTGTTCAAAACCTATATTTCATTTGAAAATTTTCATTTACAGTCTCCGTGATAGTTTTTTCTTTCCACAATATCAAAATTCTGTAGAATATATAACAAAAAAAAAAAAAAAAAAGGGATACTCTCTGAACAGCTTGTAGGCGAAGATAGGGAGAATAAGGATGCTGAAACGGCTTAATACATAACCATCGCCATTCTGGTGCAACAAATAAGCAAAGTGTCAGTAACATCTATAAGAAGTAAAACAATACATTCAATTAAAGAATTGAGAAATTCCGTGAAATCTTTGAATAACAAATTTAATAAATAAAATTTACTTTGACAACATCAACTTTTCTGTCACCAACAATAACACAGTGCGATTGCGATAAAAGTACAGCTGTTATGGCCTTTGCTAAAAATGAATTATCCTGCAATTTTTCGTCGCCAAAATACGTCTGCCGAATCTGGAAATAGAAAATCAAAGCATATTTTTCTTTTCTATTGTATTATTTGTTAAGAAATTATCCTAAAAGATGGAAATTTCGAAAATTCATCATTAGAATGGAATTAAATTTAGAAAAAATTTACTATAAGATTGCTAACGAGGTTCTAAGGGACAGATTAAGCCGTATTCCACTAGAAATATGTGCTACACTGAAAAATTAGACATTAAAGTCTCAGAAATCGCTTTTAATTACGAAGAATTTGAAAAGTTCAGAGGTAAAATACTCTTTTTTTCATAACAGAAAGACCAAAAAAAGAAAAAAAAATATGTAATTAGCTAAATAATATAATCACACCCGAATTTCATGAGTATTTCGTATAAATAACGGATAAGCGTCACAAACTCCAAGGAGTGACATTAATTTTGATATTTCTTTGGTTGCACGACATATAAAATCCTCTATGCTTTCCTGAAAATTTAAAAATTTCAGATAAAAAAATTTATAATATTTACCTGGTATTTCCAAAATTTCTTGATTCTCTGGATATTCTATGTTATATGCAGTATATATATATAGCCCTGCTGAATAAAAAACGCATGATTTACTCATTTATTTCGCGAATTTAAAAACAGCAAGCAGTTATGGTAAGACACACCATTAAATACGAAATTCGCAAACGGGGTATAATATCTACGAATGCTTCCTCAATTACACTTTGTCTTTCAGTATACCACTCCCACCTGCAAAGAGCAACTTTTTCCTGTATTTCCATTTTACTTAAAACACAAATCTAAAATCCCTTGATGCAAAAACATTCACTTTGAATATGTAGCTGCATAACAGGACTTATATATATATATATGGACATCGATATAGTGTCCAGAAAAGTTGAGGATATCAGCATAAAGATAAACCCTGCCAGTAAAATAAGACAAAGATAGAAAAAAAAAAAAACGATATGCTAACTTTGAATAATCACCAAGAAGTGAAATTGCACACATGGAACGGTCACGACGAACGCCACCATTTGATTGAAATAAGTATGAACCAACAAAAAGGTGACGTTTCGGCAATAAAGTCAACTTATGTATTATCGGATTAGATGGCATCGGTGTACTGTAAAACTTTACTACAGTTCATCAAATCCTCAGGAAAATTCCAGTCGAAGGCTGGCAAGAGATTTCGAGTTATTTTGTCGTAGGAAATTTATAAAAACAAAGGATCTCAGAATACGTTACAGACTAAGGCTTTGGGAGATTCAGTAAATCTCCGATTAAGTTTCAAGTCTTATAATTCACAATAATTTCAAAACAATTACAGGCAACAAACCTGCAAATTTGTTCAGCCAAAACGAATTTGGCAACATATTCTTCGTCAGAAAGATGAACTGTGACACTGTCTCCAATCAAATCACAAAGTGCTTCATAATCAGTATGCCCATCGTACTGAGTAGTTTCATCTTTTTCAACACAATTTTCAGTTGTCTACAAGTAATTTTAGACATTAAGCATCACCTTGAAATTGCTGTCTCATTCCCATCCCATAATCTTATTTTAGTATTTGAATCAGTTGGTTAATTTGTTAGGAAAAGAACATACACTTTTTAAGCACAAAACAATCCTCTTCCTTCTCTTTCATTTTTCAGTGAATATCAGCTAGACTTTTAAACGATTGATCTTTAACTTGAAGCTGAAGATTGCAGTAAAAATATTCCTATTATTTTCAAAACAAATATTCAATTATTGTATTGCGGTAGCGCGACTATATGACAAAATCTTTTATGTGGAAGACAGCAGTAAGCAAATGAACTAAGCAGACTTAATAATTAACAAGCGGTATACCTTACGATCTAGAAATATAACTGTAGAAATTCATACGTTATTATTTGCCATAGTACGACCATCACTAAAAAAGCATGATTCCTGCGTGACTTCGTCTAGTTTAACATTCAATGCTTCCTTTGTATGTGAAGAAGCCACTGTACTCAATTCACTATGCATTGATACAGTGCCCACTATACCCGAATCAATACCAGAAGAAACCATTCCTGAGAATTAGTTAAACATTTCTTGGTTGTTTGTAGTTCAATATGTGGTAAAGAAATGGCTAAATTATTTAAGGAAGATCAAATTTCATGTCCAATACCTTGAAACACATCACTGTTTTTGGTAGATGTTTCACCAAGCAGCAGCAACTCCTCAATTCCATTTACAGAGGTCATACCAGAGACTTCTTCTGTCTGACTTGATGATAAATTCATCTTAAAAAGGTTCAAATAAGATAAAATGATAAAATAAGCTTCGACTCAACTAACATGTAGTTGCCACTGAAACTAAGAAATCATCTGAAGCTTTCTCTAGACTAAGAATGAAACATAAACCTAATAATTGGAAATACATGCCTTATGGAATCTACCGTCTTTATCACTGTTTGTTGAACTTTCTAAGTCGCCGCTTCTTGATACAGAAGTTAAGCTTGCCTATAACATAACGAAAATAGATAGTTAATTAATCAATTTCGAACTCTTGCAACCAATGACAATTTTTTTCTTTTCAAAGTTAGGGTCGCTGAATAACAATGAATGGGTGGTGGAAAATGGAATATTCAGCACCGCAATTTCGAACATCATGCAAATTTAACCATTTTTTCCTTTTAGTTACATTATTATCAGTAAGATCCTCATCAATTACATCAATTAAAGTCTATGAGCTATGGAATAAAAAGATATTGCGTGAACCAAATGTTTCACATGATCATTGTCGCCACCAGTTAACGTAATAGTTCCATCAATGGTTGAACGACTTTCAGTCATGAATTCACTCAAATACAATCGTTCATCACCGTACATCAGCATATTGAAATCATCATGAGGCAATCCAGAAGTCTGCTAGAAATAATAATACAAATACGCAAAAGTTAGAACAAAAAGAGTCAACTCATAAACGATTTGAAAAGACGATTGTATTACATAAGCCAAACAGTACAAAGAATAAAAATGACCGAGAACTAACATCACAGTGAGAGCAAATTGTATCACCATCAGTGTGTGCACCCATACACATGGCACAAACTTGCATATCGGATACTGCTTCTGTTAGAAGTTTATTCTAAAATTATTATACACTTCAACTCTCACGACAACTCGTTTGAGAAGATCACGGAAAAAAATCGATAGATTCCTTTCAGTAGTGAGGCTTATAAGAAGCAATGAACTTACCTTGTAGACATCATCAATTTCTTCATAATCTGCAGCGCTGCCACAACCCCTAGTCATGGATGAAGTAAGACTCGAATCGTCATGTGAACCATCTGATAATGAACTCTTGCCGCTTAATGCAGACTCGCTTATGGCAGTCACTGCCTCCCATGTGAAACCCAATTCAGGTCCAGTCATGTAATCAAATGACGACCACACCACTTTCCGAAGAGCACATGGATGACGCACCGGAACTTGAATTTTGCGTGATGAATCCTGAAGTACATTTGAGTGGAGAGATGGACGAGTGAGGTTCGTCAGTATACGCTACAAGTGCCAACCTCAATTGCCTCGTAGATCTGAAGGAATGCGTCTGCCTCAACTGCTTCCGTGACCGTCTCCGTCATTGTCATCGCTGTAACCATCAAAACATGAAGGTTCCACCGGTAACCATTCCCTGCTTGATACTGCTGATATATCTCCTACACCAACGCCCGCCACTCAATTCACCTGCTAATCACGATTATTGGAACTCAACGAAATAGTCGAATCCCAGACCTACTAGAAACAAAGTGGTATACCGTACGGTGCAGTTACCAGAAGATGCTTCGTTGTTGTCTCAGTTCGGAAACATTGGACACAATCGAAGAAATATTATTTTTTGCTATATCTTGTACTTAAATGGATAACCTCGCATTCCGACATCCTAAATTCTTTTCAGTTCCTTCTCAAGTTTAGGTAATAAAACAGCTCATTTACTTGTTAGCGTATTTTGGTAACCTAGTATAAAAGAAACTACTCCATATGGATGAAGCTCTGAAGAGGATAACTAAATGATGTAGTAATCAGGTGTGCGCATCTTTGTAACGCATATACATATATATTAGGAAAGTAAAATTAGGAAATACTTTTTTCTGCAAATCATGCAAAAATCAAAAGGAAAGCCTCTTTGAAATCGCTATTTGATTGATCTGATTCATTCCGTATAACCGAAATTAATCAAGCTGTATTCTCATTAGTTCCCAAAACAACTGCCAAGTACGCTGCAACTTTACTGATTCTCCAACTAAGAATCAGTTAACCGATCATTTGAATATGGTACGGCTGTATAAATAAAAAGGTTATGATTCTAAAGTTATGATTTTTTTTTTTGCTCCTGTTATGTAGTTACAATAAGCTTAGCAATACTTGCAGCTTTTCTGCATAAGATTCTGAGCTCAAATAGTTTATACTGCATAGTGTGGCTTATGAAAGACGGCTGTTAAGGGAAGTTTGCATGTATTTCTTAGCTTCAAAAACAATTGACTCTGCAATTCCCATAATTTAGAACTAGTCAACAGACCAAATGGGAATAGCTACAAAGTTGCGATTTTAAACCAAAAAAGTATGGAAATCGGATAGAACACACTGCAATAACGATGCTTGCAGCTACTGTTGGGTGGACATTTTGTGTGTGGTGCGACTTCTATGAAATGGGAAGAGATAGAGTTTTAATAATAAGATGGATTGATTTTGCAAAATGATATTCTATCGTTATATAGCTGTAAAAAGAAAAAAAAAAAACAAAGAATAGGTGCAGGATGATATACGCGGCTTAGCAAATTCAGGAATTCATATATTTCCCCGATAGACTATTCATTTTTTATTCTTACGACTTCTTTCTTGGCGTTTCCGTGCAATAAGATCGTCGTATTCTTTGATTAATGATATTATGTCTGGACTTTTCATCAACAAATCCTCCGCTAGCAAAATCTCGATGACCATTCGGTAGATGAACAAATATTGCTGAAAAATTCGTTGTAGTAAGAAACGCGTAGCGTAAACTATTACTGTTTTAAATTCACATTATAATTAGAATGATAACATTCGGTTGCAATCTATCTGCGAAAAATTATTTTATTTGGTTTAATTTTCTGAAATTTTAATTAATTAGTTGAAAGTAATGGCATTACTATCTCTTCAACGGCTTAGAACCCACTTACTTTTCTTTTCAGATCCTTAAGCGGTATTCACCCTCTAATGGTTTATTTCTACAGTACAAAAACGTTTCGACTTCAGTTTCCAAAAAATTACAACTTCAGACTCATGGAAGCACCAAGGGGTATAGATTCCATTTGCAGCATTCGACCTGAAATCTCTCCGAGAGTTATGGCAACAATACCTGATCATTTTGCACTGCATGCATTCGCTGATCGCGCAGTTCTTTGACCACATCAGAAATTGAAAGATTTTCAGAATGTTTTAGTCGATCAACTGCCATAAGTATAGCCGCAAAGGTACCTGTCCTGCAATTTCGGAAATCCAATTTACATTTCACTTCGACCACATGACGATTTTACCTGTTGAATTATAACTGACCCCAGGCAATAACAAACACAACTTTTCCGTCCCCGTGAAAAGAGAAAATTCACCCCATAGAAAAAGAGTATATTTATTGTAATCAAAAGGAAGCATTAGCTACTCTCAAATATCCTTACAATTTTTTTCCCGTCCTCATTAATTTGCACAGCGATTTTTTTTTTATTAAACTAATCAGCAACTGAAACCTCGCATTCCTTGTCCATTATTAGTCTTCATTTCAAAGTTCAAAATTGGTTACCTTCCAATCCCAGCGCTACAATGCACAATTACAGGCTTTTTTCCGGAAAATTTTAAAGCAGTCGCTTGCAGTTCGCGACACACCGGTGTTGACTCAGCCACAAAGTGATCCGGCCACCCTCCATACAGTAAATGCAACACCTTCAAATGACAAGTGTAATGAGCAGAGCCATAAAGCCAGTGTTAGTTAGCAAAAGGATATCTGAAAGCTTTGGGCAATCATTTTATAGTAGCATTTTTATTAATGGATGTCTTTTATAATATTTTATTTCTTGTAATTTAAACCAATTTTGAGTTATATTTTTCATTCAAGTATTCATTTGTTAATAAAAAATCTGCTTAAAACCTAATAACTTTGATATAACCGACCTATTGATCTTATACTGCTAAAAAATTAGTGAAGGTAAGAAAAGGTTTGGTAGAAACTAACTTTCCAATTTAAACTGTTTTGAGAATATTTCGAGCGAAAATTTTTACTAACCTCATGCTTTTTATCTTTGTAAACAGCTTGTATTTTGGTCCGGTAAACTTTTCGAAGCTGCGCCATAGGTGAAGTTTTTTCAATAATTTTGACGCGAATAGCTCCATAATCTTTCCATTCCGAATCAATTTTCGGGAAATATTCAGTACATTGAGTTTTACCTTCCTCACTCCATTGACACAGCTGTACTATTACCTACAACATGCAAAAGCTCTAGAGCCTTAACTCGAGAAAATAAGGGAAGAGAAAGTCATGAAGCTCCAGAAAAGTCTTCGATGTTATTTTATTCTGCGTAAGCCATTTCTTCGATTGAAAGATCTCGTAAAGCCCGAGTTCTGATTTCAAATGCTCGGAGGATATCAATTTGTGAAACACATTGCTGTACTGACCTTTGAATCTTCTTGTATAACCATACACCAAAAATCCTCAACAGTATTTGGTAACGGTCCTTGGGCGCAAATAATGTTAATATTTTCGCTGATTTGTACGTATGAAGCATGATAGTAGTCATCACCTGTTATTTATTTCATTCTTTACGTCAATTCCAGCCTCCCATCTTAGTTCAACTAATTCAATTTTAGTCACTTTCAGTAATTTATTCTCCAAATCAATTGGACCACATTGGAGACGATTGGTTTTTTTCTTTTATGAAATGATCCAATTGCAGGGAAGTTATATTGTTTAATTACATCAGAATTTCATACCGTCTAATGTATTCTTGAGCACTACTCTTGTTTTGTCCAGCAACTTGATATCTTCGAATCTTAATTTTATATAAATTTCCGATTTTTCCTTTTTTTCTTAACAATCAATTGTTTTGAAAGGATACGATGAAGTTAAAAAATTCCTGAAAAATGAGATTCACCTGTTTTTGTCGTAATTCTTATCGGCCTCCCATGCGGTCATCGTTCCAAGAGGGTTATACGCTCTTACTGTAGTAACAAATTCTCTTCTTATGTTTCGAATACCCATCTCAATCACCTGGTCAGCCCAAAGCTCACATGGCGTTTTTTTCTTGTCTGGTTCGGAACATTTTGCTATCGATTTATTCAATTTTTCCTGGACTGATTATGTCAGAGAGAAGAATTTTGAATTCTGTTATGGAAAGAAATAAAAATGAATAAGACAGAATCTTTAATATTTATTCAAATTAATTTATATATTAAAATGTGTCAGCCATTTCCTATAAGGAACCTGTTAAGAAACACTTTCAATGATGGGTTTTTTTGCTGAAATTTCACTAAATATTTTCAATAAAAAAGATGGTGGGGCAAAGCTTAACACATAAGGTCTTGAAGTTCGATCAAAAATAAAATTCGAATGAAAGTGGGTTACTAAATCAAAGATACTATTTTCCGAATTTAAGGATTCTATTTAATAATTATTACTCCACTTACTAATGATTTATGAACAAATTTTTTTCCAATGGGAGTCCGGAAGTCGCTTTGAATTGCGTGACGACGACCAACACCTTTTGATTGTCGTTTGTCATCCACTGAACATATCATTCTTCCTTTAGTTGTCGTTGGTCGCTAAAGATTCGTCAACAAAGTGTTATTCAGAATTTAGTTCTAACCTTCAAGATAGGTTTTTTCCTTCAGGTGTTGCATGTTAGATCAAACATTTTGACAGAGAAAATTTATCATTTTTTTTTTTTAAAAGTTACTGTAGTAATTCCATTAAAACTCGGAGTATCAAACCATTTTTGGCGGCATCTTCTTTCGACCATAAGTTTCTCACTCTCGACAAGGGGATACGAATTGTGGAAAATTAGAAATGACTTGAAGTGGCAATTTCAGTCACATTTTTAATGTTCTGTGAATTTGCATAATTAATTATTAAAAACGAAAGGATATATAAAGAAGTAAAATAAATAACTTGATTTTATTTTTTATTGCAAATGCAAAGACAACAAAAATTTTAATAATTCGATTTCTAATTTATTTTCCAAAATTGATGTTCATTTTTGGCCTTTAAAATTTTTCAATTTACTAGCACAGTCCAAAAATCTGGAATTTTTTCTCATATTCCTATTATCTTTTTTTTTTTTTTTAAAGATTAACGATAATTCAGGAAAACGCAGTTTTAATCCAACAAAATGTACCACATTTTTAATGAATGTGCAAAAACAAAGAAAAAGAAACATTGAATAGAGGATTAATAAGTACAAGTTGTCACAGACAAACTTGTTACACATAAAATAAGGCACTTTCAGATGCATTCATAAAGAGATATTTGTTGTGATAATTTCAGCCAGACAATAACCGCAACAATAACTAACATAATTTTGCTTCTTGCAGCCGTTGCTGATTTTGTTCTTCCCGAAGGTTGACAATCCTGATGAAGAAATGGGAATGAAAATATTTTAACTTTACTTTTAAATTTTGGTTTTAATTCAGTTTTTTGCTGGGTAGTGCTCATTATTTGGAAAATTTATTGTTATGGCAAGATTTACTGAACATTCCAATCATTTCTCAAAATTTTAATCAAAAAATTCCTTAATTTCTGATAAAGTCTTGAATATCTTTCCTGAGTGATAATTGCTTACTTTTCCTTCAATCTTTCGAGGTATGCGAAAAGTTCTTGTTCTTCCACTCATTACATGGAGGTTCTTACAATGTTATCCTATATAAAGAAAAACAAAACAAAGCATACATCATTCAGCTGTGGTTGAGTGTTAGGAAGAGAAGTAAACAACTGTTTAGATTTAGGTTGTTCATTTGACCCAGAAGGTACCATCCACTGTTGCTGCTGCTGTTGCTGCTGCTGTATAGGTGCTAAGTTAACTGATTGCAAGCCACTTAATCCACTAAATGCAGATTGTTGCGGCATAAACTGCAAAAACCACTGTTATAAAATATGTAAACAGAAAGTTCAAATTCATTTACATTGGAATTATTCATGTATCATAGAGATCAGTTAAAAAACTGCGGATAATTGCTTTAGTCGTTCACATTTGATAATAGATGAATGGGTATTTGTTGATGAGTAGGTGGTACACCCTGGAGCGGAAAAGACGGTTGTATCGGTATTGGCAACATTGCTGCTACTGTCTGAAATTGGGAAAAACAAAGTTCTTATAGAAAAAATTGTAGAAATTTGGCAAATTTTCTACTTTTCTACTTTCATTGGACAACAACAGGTTCTCTGAGACAATGACTTTCTTATGAACATTGGGATTTTTATACAAAACAAGTCGAGTATGGATAAAAGATAAATTACGTTATCATCTGCTGGCAAATTTGCCGAATGACAAATATTTGCAGGCGACAGATTAAATTCTTCCACATATCCAAGCTTCCGAAGATACTCAATTGCTAGTTTGTCGTCTGCAGGTACTATCACTTCTGCTGAAAATTTCTTATCTCTTAAATACTTTAGTCTTTATTCTTTTCACTTTAAAATATTTCCTTATACATTTATTTGTCAAGCGACCATATCACCAATTTCTCTAACCTCAGCTTCACTTTCTAGAAGCTTTTCATAATAGAACCAAATTAAGCTTTGAAATCAATGTACAAAATGTATTCAAATTTGCAATCAAACATTCGAAATAATAAGACACAAATTGGACTGATTGTAGTTTACTGCAAAAGCACAGCGCAAAGAAGCCTACCCATTTGTCGTTTTCGACGTCTATTTTTTGCTGGAAATATACCTGAAAGTTAAAATTAAATAATAACAAATCTTAAATCATATCTTTCAAATATTAGAAATACATATCAAAATTTCCGAACAAAATAATGCAAAAGAAAATTATAGAAATGGCCGTCAAGTGCCAGAAAAATTAATATTTTGTTCCATTGTTGATGAAGCAATTTTAACACTAGCAAAATAAGTGACAAGTGAAAAATTTTTAGGACATTCATAAAAATTTGTGAGATATTCACAAAAATATTAGCATGCATCTAAAATCAAGTTTAATTACATAAAATACAGGTTGATGTGTTTCTAAATTCAGAAGTTGTTTTCAAATCAATGACTTTTTGCAGAAAACACAGCTCATCAAAAATTGAAGCTGAATGCAAATCAGAAATGTTCGCTTTGTTTGTATTCAATTTTAAATTTCTTTACTTGAACAGAATTTTTCTGAACGTACTGGAACAGAGTTATTTACCTGAAACAATAGGACATGGCAAAAGCTGACCAACTTGTACATTACATGGACAATGATCGAAGGGCACTATAGGACAAGTTGTGGGAGTTGTTGTACAAGGACATGGAATACATTGTCTCACCGGAAGTACCATTTTCACGGTCTTAGGCCTAAAGTTTTATTTATTCAGATGCTTATAGCGAAACAAAAAGCCCTTAATAAAGCTTAGTGTGCTTTATGTATACAACAGCAAATTAAATAACACGAATTTTTTCCACGGAAAGGTTAAAGCTTTTGAAATGGCTTTTTTTTTCAAAGAGTGGAATCAAAATTTTATGTTTTTATTGGAAGCTCGAACAGATTCAGCTTGAAAGATTCGGCTAGCTTTAAAGGCTGCGACCTGAGTGACGCTGCTTGTATGGTAAGTTTTTCATTGCAGACTCCCTGAAAATATTTCAGTCACTTGCAGTGCTTTCGAATGTGTTTTGCAGCGTGACCCGAGCGTATATGCAAATGTGTCAGAGCAGATGTATAGGCTACGAACTGAGAAGGAATACAACAAATACTGTTTCCGCAATGAAAAAAAAAGAAATTTATGCAGGAGCTTCATTTTTTACCTCCCTCACAGAATCGTTCTTTCCAGGGCATCTGTTTTTGCAACAGTCCAAAATTTCATTAACTTTAGTTTGCAGAGCGTGCAGTTTTTGCATTACGCCAACTTGCCAGTTGTCACCTTTGATGGATGGCGTTGTTGGATGAGCATGCTGAAATATTTAAACTCGTATCATTTCTTCTCTCATCAGTTAAATTATTACTGAAGTATTTTTCAAATTTTCTGACTGAATCTTTATTTTAGCTTTTGTGAGTTTCAGTGCGAATATATTAGTTTTGACTTCAAATCATTTGCAACTCTCGAAGTTTCTGTCAATATAATAAAACATATATAGAATCTATTGTCGATCTATGCAAAATCATTATTTTTAAAGTTATCATATGTTAAAATCGTTTGTATTTGATACAAGCATGATGCGATTCATCTTTCACATTTTTTCTTGTAATTATATCTTCCGTCTATGAGGATCCTAATCATTCATTTCTTTTGTTTTTTTGTTTAGCAAAAAAATTTTAAGCTCTTTAGAAATATATGATGAGCTTAGAAATAGAGGAAGATGTCAAATTGATAGAATTAATCATGAAATCAAACACAAATAACATAATACGCCCAATTTCAGTAACTTTCTTATAGTTTGAAAAGGTCAGCTACTTACCGCCTGCCGATGAATTTTTATTGTGCTGCTAGATGATTTTAAATTTGAAGCTGAAATAAAAGGATTTTCCGCGGTAGTTTTGTTATTGATCCATTTATTAGCAATATGCCCGTGAAATAAAATATTTAGAAAATAAAGCATTTGTGAAAAGATTGCTTCAAAAAAATTGAATTTGAAGTGTTTTTAATTTACCCACTGAAAAAATAGTTGGCGAGAGACTGAGTTCGAAAAAACAATAAAGCAACACTTACAAGTTGTCCTAAACTGTATATTGCCACTAGTAACCTGGAGTGTAGGGGCGTTCTGGAACAGTAGCAAGATCAACGCAATAATTTCCTTCATTTCTGTAATTTAAATTGAGTACAGCTCAGTTTTTAAAGGATATGCCCGGTGATCTGATCATCAGAACCATAAGATGGTGAATTTAACATTGCTGAGATGCAACTACATGTTTGAAAAAGTCAACTTTCTAGTTAGCTGCTTTCACAGAAGGAGCAGTGTAAAACTAATAGTTTTAGAAGTCAGCTCAAATTGAGTTATTTGATTAAAAGTTGACGAAAGTTTCGAAAAAATTAATGGAACAAACAGAATCGTATATCAATTCTGAAATAAATTACATTTTTTGAAAGTACCCATAAATACTGAAATAATTCGTAGTGAAACGTGAACGTCATCAAGGATTGGGATTGAACTGCGAAAGTTTATGAATAATGATTTTTTGAAATTCATGAAATATCAAATTTCAAAAGAAAAATGGCTGCATAGCCACCGTAATGTTGTCAGGAATGGCACTGCCAGAAACTAAGAATGGAGTAAAGTGTGGAATGTGAGTGGATAGAAGGAAAGGGTTGAGGGATCGAGAATGAGACGCTTTGCTTGAGATGAGCCATCACTGTACACATTGTTACTATTTCATTTCATTCCATCCATCTCTTTTTTTTTCCATTTTAGAAAAGTTTTTGTGATATTTCGAGAGCCAAAAATGGTTGCGAATGCATTTATTTCACGGAATGTTTGGCTGGCATTAAATTGTTGGATTGTTGCGTAGAGCCAAATGACCACCGCCCAACACTTCGTCAAATTTTCAAGAATTTTCGAGAGGTTTACAAATGTTTCGTAATAAAAGACGTGCACTAATTCTCAAAGGCTTATTTTTACCGATCTAAACGGTTCAAATTGAGTGATACAGCAGCTAATATATCATCTAATTGAAAAAATGCAGTTTATATCCATGGAGTTTTGACAAATACTTCTGGCTAATTCGACATTAATTTCAAACTATAAAAGTAACTTACGTAAATCTTATAGTTTTAAACACTTAATGTATCATTCGATTTTTATAATGTCAGCACAGCGAAAAAAAAATGAATGATAATAGACGTGCTAATAATTTTTATTGCATCTTCCCGGGGTGAAATATATGATAGGTTACGGAAGAAAGAAAAGAGTAGAAAAAAGTTCCCTTTCCGAAAGTGTTCCTTAAAATTTCAAATTCATTGAATATTTTTTCATTTTTTACATTCTATTCGAATTTGATTTGCTCTGCAAAAGATTTACAGTCTGTTTCGAAAAAAAAATTTTTTTTTTTAGACGGTAATTTATTATTTGAGTTTGAAATAGCAAAAGAAGGGATGTTGTAGTCCGACAAAAAAAAAAAACATTCCCAAAACCGTTATCTTACCGATTCTTTCTTTTTCTACTGTGTAGGTTTTCTTAAGCAAAGGAAAAAAACTTTTCTTTTTTCCCATTTGCCAAATCAACCCATTGTGCATATAAAATCTGTTCATTTTTCAACCGCCATCTGATTTTCCATCACTTCAGTGACAGTTCTGTCTTAGGAGCCATCTTCTGGGACAGTTGAGGATTTCAAAACGATTGATCAGGTAGGAAGGGGAAGGTCAACGAGATGAACTGTCGTTGATTGTACCTACGCCAGATATTTCGTCCTTTCCCTTCCTTCTTCTTCAGCGTTTTTGTTACCGTTCCATTCGTGTCTCTTTAGATATGCATTCGGTGGTTACTTCAAAAAACTCACTCGTCGATACATTTTTCCATTACCAATCATTGCAAACTTTTCCGTTCCTGATTTTTTTCAGTGTTCCGATTATCGGACTATCGGTCACAGATTTTCCTTTGGCTTTGCTTCCAGAAAAAATACTTCAAGTTTGCTTTTTCTTTCTTAACATTACTATCACTTGCACAGATTTCTATCGTTTGACGTCAAAAATGATAATACTAATTGAAGATCTGTAATTGGTTTATTTATTTAATCTTACAAGAAATAATTACCATTGCACTATAACTTTGTAATTATTGTATCCTGGTATCTTGTAAGCTTTTGTAATGCGAGAATGGATGATTTATAAAAGGAAAAACTTTTGAGAACCATTCTCATTTAAAAGAAAATGTGAACTAGCTCTAAACTTCACTGATGTAACATTTTAATATCTCTACGATATTTGAAACATTTAGGTCATCAGATCTAAAAGTCAGTCAGACTAATCAATTTTTCTTTACTTTATCCTTCAGTCTTATGAATTCCCAAAAAAATGTAGTTGATTGAAAAATTTTCCTTTGCGAATAACATATCAAAAAACCCATTATATTTTGGTTTCATCTTGAAATTATACAAATGTAATTTCTTTCTCTACCTCTCAGTTGAATAAATATCAGTTTCTCGGACATTAGGATATATTATATACTATCTGAAAAGCTAATCAAGCCACGAAAATTCAATTCTTTTACCAGAATGGAGCTTTCGTGAAAAATGTTCCTCTTTATCAGTGCATTAGTGCAAACAAACACTCACGGTCAGTGCAGTCGTGATAAATGCCTTTCAACAAGACTAAACCGCCAAATTGAAAATGCTAATTAGGCGAGCAGCAATTACTGTAGCCATTTTTCAATAACACAAGAAGAATTTTTTCCAGTCTTCATTTTCTAGTGAGAAGGAAGATGGATGTCTAGAATCGTAAAATGGAGTTTGGGCTTATGATAGAGGATAGACGTAATCCATATAGCTCATTGACAAGCTAATTTAATTGTTCAGGTTTGACTTTGAAAACAAACATTTTTTAGAAGGAAAATTTTCAATCTACCTGCGTTCTGGTACATGTTAGTATGCTGTCTTTTACCATTCTAAGACCTTTAATATCTCGACGCATTCCGTTCTTGCAACTTGTGTAATACCTTTAATTTTTCGTTTTAGCGGTAATACAGATACGGACGCAGTCACTGACACAATCAACTGCATCCTTTTGGAATGGGACATCACTGCATAGAAAATTGTCATTTGGTTATTTGTCACTGAATGGATGTTAACGATGGTCTGTTCTGGCTAATTTAATTAATGTATTTAGGTAGTTTATAGTTCAGTTTGTTGAAAAGTGAAAGGAAAAGAGATGTGTTTTGTGTGTAATAGTGCTGTTCAAAATATGATTGAAAGCCTGGCGGAAATATTTCTTGGCGTTGTTGGAAGGGTGACTCGTGTAGTTGTCTGTGTTGATATGTATAAGTGACTCCGATTTTCGAGAGTCAGTCATAATTGTCACTGAGCTCAAGTCGACAGTTGAAATTCACCCTCTTTTCCTTTCTTATTTTCAAATTGGACGCAATCGGATGCAATTTGCTCTTAGAAGCAGGAAAAACGTTTCTTGGATAAAATTCGCTTTCTCGAATAATTGTTTTCTGTTAAAATTCTAGAATAGCTTTGCATTTCAAACTGTCTTTAAAAGATTCTTCCATTCTTGAGATTTTTTTTGATTTGGAAGATTATTAGAGGCTAAATCGTGAACATAAGAAAGTTTGTGTCAGGTTCCGCCATAGTTATACAAATTGATTTAATCGTTTTTATGCATCAGAAGATGTATAAAAACATACATTCCTATACTGTACAATTACACATGTATGACCATTGTTTTTTAAATTAATTTGACCGAAATACCGTTTGATGGGATATATAATCTCTTTCTTCAGTAAGAAGAATTTATATTTATAATTAAGCTTCCAGTTATCATTACTTGAGTGATAAAGAATGCCCTAATCATTATCATATCACTCCGGTCAATCTAAGAAATTGTTTAATGTTTTTGCTTCTCACTTATTCTTTTTAATGTATTTGACAGAAACAATCATTTGCTCAAGTTTGAAGAACAAAAATTTTATCTTTCTCCAGAAAAACTCTGTGCCGTTGCTACTATTCATAATTTTGTGAATAGATGACCAAGGAGGTTTCCTATTTGACTACCTATGGAAGTATAATTACGCAAAAAAATAACTCTGCCAATTTTATCAATGAACCATAGTTTTCAGAACAACCGCTAATTATGACTGATATAGATACCACTGAAATGCACCATCTATCTTACCATTATGCTTCAATGTCGGCTTTTAGTAACGGATCTAATGGCACCGTCACGAGTTTCTTACTTTCTTGCGTTACAATTATTTTCAGTTATTACTGAATAATGATCATTAATGACTTTGTTTTATTATGATAAAAATGCAACTTCTAAAAAAGTTATAAATTCATATAAACTATTTCAAATTTGTTACTTTTTTTAGATCTAAATTGGTTTGAAATAATTCGAATTCGAATTATGACTGTTATCTGAAGCAATAATTCTTACATCTACGCTAAAAGATAAAATTAGGCCTTAAAATTTCTTTTGAGCTGGTGTCTTAGCCTTTTCAATTTTCAGCTCTTTGCTTTCATAATTATCTGCGTAATTGTTCACACTACTCCCAATACCAAATATGCAATAATTAGTGAAATAGTTTTATTCTAGTTTCAAGTTATTACTGCACTATTAAAAATTTTGATTATCGGCTTTTCTAATACGAAAAGAGGCCTCAAAAGACTCTTTTTCGAAAATTGAATTTTGTGTTTCTAACTTGTAAACTAAGTGGAAAATTTGCCTCCGGGAAAATAATTCGACAGAAAGAACGGCTAAATGTTAGTGTGAAAACAAAAGGGTGGATATTTTTATTTTATTTCACACCAATTTAACTTTAATGAAAACAAAAATGCTTGCGAAAATTGTTACCAGAATTTTCTTTTCACTCAGTGAAGAGAAATATTTATAGCACGTCATTCTTCCAAGGAATTTTTATCTTGGTTATTGAAACTTATTACCGTTAGCCATAATTATATTATTGAAAGTATCAATCTAGGTTTACTAGCTGTAGCCAACGACAAACTTGTTGTAGTCAAACTCTCGGTCATCGGTATTGAATAGCAAATCTTTTTATGAGTAAAGTCGATTTCTAGCTTTATATAATCGAATAAATAGCTTTGAAATTTATGATATTTCATTCGCAGTGACATATTTTGCAAAGTGTAGATATATCAACAGACTTTGTTATTTAATTTAAAAAAAAATGACTGTTTTGAAATTATTTCTTCTCTGTCCGCGATGTTTTTTCCCTATGGACGAAATATTCTCTCAGGTGATTCAAACTAATGATAGCATCAAATATTTGTTATACTAGCCAGACTCTCAAGCGCCTAAATTTTCTGAATGAAATTGAGGAATTTGCCTTTTTAAGTAATATTAACAGTGAATGGTACGGCGATAAAGAAAAAAAGACTGGTCGAACATAAAAAGCGCTTTTTATATTAGGAAAATTTAGAATTTTTGGAACTCACTACTGATACATACGTGAGAGAGTGACAGAATTCTAATGATTAACAGGAGCTGATATGTTGTAATCGTTTTCTACAACTGCAGTATAGTAGTTTTGGCATAGAGTATAAAGAAGATTTCTCAGCAGATCAAGCCGTGAAAGATTTTAATATGAAAATTAAATAAGAAAACGAAGCAGAAAACAAATTTAGTCGTGACGAAGAATTACCAGTGGAAAAGAAAGGCCAGCAAAGAAGATTGATATTATACGACAGAAATGAAAGTAATTCTATTTCGTTCCACGTGTGGTACTAGTAAGATTCTTGTGTTCTCCCGAAGAAATCATTTCGTTTACTCGGAACTGATATTATTCTTGAAAGAGGAAAAAGGACTGAATTGACAAAGAAGCAACTAAATCAATGAGCAGGAAAAGAAGGGAGTGGGTGATATGGCGGTACTGTCCGGCGTAGAATGAGGCATGCAGGATAGAAGAGTGAGTTTTATGAATATTTGAAATAAGGATAACTCATGATGACCAAAAACTTTTGGGATGAAAAAGTAGGACGAATCAGAATATAAAGGTAGGGTCGAATTGAAGGGATAATACGAAGCTTTGAAGAATGATAAGCCTATAAAAACGAAAAGATTATAAAAGTTTGAGAAGTTATTTTTACAGAATGACTTTTTTAAATCATTAATGATACTTCTGGATGAAGGAGCAATGTTGTAGAGAGTGGAGCAGTGAACATCGAATATCAGAGCTTTGACAGAACTTTCGTATGATATCTGTTCTTGTTTCAAGTATCGAAAAGTAAAGCAAAATACTTACAAACAATGATTGCTGAGGTCAGTCACAACTTCATCAAATCTAAGAAAAATTCTTGAAAACAGTTATCAAGAAGATCTTTTGTGATAAAAGGGATTCATAAAATTCTTCGTTCAATCAAATATGATAATTCATGTTGTTTAAAGAAGGATTTATTGTATACTTCTCGGCAAATTAGTTAAAAAATAAACAAAGGGAATTCGAAATAATTTTTCTTAATGCTCTTTTTGACAAATATGGAATGTAAAGTAAATATAAGAGCTAATTGGCAGAGAATATCGAAAGTTTATTATTAAATCGAGATTTATTACTGTATAAAGTTAGCGCAAAAGATTCATTTAAATTATAAAACTTTTACTCTTTACGTGGCTCTCTTCAGAAGTAAATGTTTTCCTCACAATTGACCCTTACTTTTAAATAAATAGTTTCAGTTTTTCAAGCTTTTCAAGAATAGAAAAGCAAATCATATTAATATAAAATATGAGTTATACATTATTAATATAAAGTCAGGTCCTTTTATATCCAAAAAAATTCTTATGCGAAAAAATTAGCCTTGTTACTCTTTGTACATTTAGTTGAAAATACTTAAGTTATTGGTCAAAAGATGATTTAATGAGAATATCCGAAAAACAAATAACTGAAAGAAATCGGACGAAAAAGTTTTTGGAAAATGGTTGATCAGGAAAGCTGAAAAAGAACTAGCAGTTTCAGAAGATCTTCCACCACTGGATAACTCTTTCAACTTCATAAAACATAAGGTAACGGTGAGATCCACTGTATTTATTTGTCTACTTAATTCTCTTCATTAGGTTATGCTTGCTTATTGGTTATTACTAAAAGTTACTAAAGTTTTAAAACTTTCCCGTATATTGCTCTCTATAAATTAATTTCTATAATTTTACTCATTGAGTTAGTAAACAGGGCCTACTGGAATTATTTCACGACAACTACGATGGAGTAGTGCAGAATGTAAATGAATCCTGTCTGCAGTTCAAACATATTTTTCTTTTTCTAAATCTAATTTATTCAGTGTTGCCGAAACAAATGGAAAATTCGGGGCAATTTTTAGATTTACCCTATGTTATTAAATGTATGTGCTCGCAATTAAGTCATTCTTCGCTATTAAATTCAAAATTTTAAATGTTATGAGTTAGCTTGAGATAAGAGAGGATGGACTTCAGCAACAATATATTAACGATGCTCCAGAATTGTTTGTGATATTATTTAAAACAAAAAATTTTGCTTTTTTATTCATCCTGTATTTAGATAGAACCAAGAAATGGCTTCAATTACTGAATACAGCTAACAACTTGACCGAAGAGTAAATCGAGACCAAGTATTAATTACAAATTACGAAACTAGTACTTTTCAGTTTTCACTTTTAAAATATATACTGTAATCACTAACATATTATCCTAGGAAGTCAAAATTGTTTCACCCACAAACTCCAAATCTCACCTGCAACTGCAAAAATGCAATAGTTAATTAAAAATTATGCCTATATTGTGCAAACAAGAAACTCATTAAGGAGAATATTTAACACAGAGAGCTGATGATAATTTATCATTTATTGTTGAAAGTCCACTGAGTATACGTGTAGTGCACAGACTGCATATACTTAGCAATAAACCTCAAGGCTCGAGTTCTTCATCAGATGCTTCTCGTTTTGCGAACATCTAAGCTTCAAGTTCTTGTCCTTTCTGTACCTTTTCTTCCTAGTTTATCTTTCAAACTTCATTTTGATGCTGACAAGTCAGAATTGCTCCACTTGCTCAGAAGTTTAAAGAATAAATAAAGTTTATGGAGTTTTAATATGAAGTTATGCATTTATGGGCTATTTACTCTAAGGATAATGCTGAAATTAGAATGTACACTATGAAACTGTAATCTATTATTGTTTTTGAAAAGCACATTAATTATAAAACGGTTATCAAAAGGCATGAAGTTAGTAAACAATCACATTGCTACATGAAGCCAAAATTTCCATTTGAAAATTTCCAGCAGTTTTAATTAATAGCTGACGAAGCACTTCTTTTTATTTGAAGACAGATATATTTAAATTAATAGGCATTTTCAAATAAGTAGATATATTTTGAAGACATCTTGCATTTAATGTTTACTTTGCGAAATTCTATTTAATTTCACTTCACAAATTTTATGCTCGATTAAGCAGCATATGCAAGCAGATTTATTCAAGGAGACATAGACTGCAATAGTAATATTAAAAGTAGCGGTGGTTATATTATAATATTTTTTCTTTTTTTTTGTTGATTTAAATTCACTGATTCAGAACAAATCAACAATCTTTTTGCCAAAGTTTCGATGATTTTGGAAAAAATTATAATTTATTTTTCAAAAATTTTGCAACACATTTGCTAGAAATTTAGGCCACTAATGTTTGGGAGAAAAATTTTTCAAAAAATCTGAACTTTTCAATTTTTCAATGCATCGTTTAGCATCGCGCTGGGTTGAATATAGATGCAATTAAATATTCGACATATAAATTTTTGAAATATTTTCGCGTTTTCAGCGTATATCAAAATATATTAAAGAGGATTCGTGCTCCGAAGCGTAATCATTATAAGCAATTTTTTTTATTTCAATCAGATATTAAAAGAATGATAGGAGTTAGTCTGAGTGATCTTAGAATGTTTTATACTTAATGGTTAGGTCATATATCAAAGAGGTAATGATGTGAAAACTGGCTAATTCCAGGTACTAGTAAAAACAACTGAAGTTGAGCATTATTAGGAGAAATCCATGATTCCGTCAGTCATATCGAAAGATAGATGATGATAAGAATCGAAACTGTCAGGACAGATTCGCAAGATGAATCCTTCAAATCAAGCAGTAAAAATTATTTTTATTGCCATATATATTATTTTTTGTTTGCTGTATTTTTTTTTTTTTTTTTCTACGGCATTACACAATTATTTCCATTGTTTGAAGTTTTGTCGGGAGTATTACTAATGGGATTTGAGCTCTTGAAAAGTTTGGAGTTTTTCTCAACAAGCCATAATCTAAGCTATTCTTGTTATTAAGGCTTATTTCTTATCTTTTTTCTTTCAAATCTGAAAAATGTAGAAATTTTCATCCGTCATCACTTGACCGTATCCGTACTGCACAAATCTAGAATAAGTTCTGTTACCGCTACCTAAATTAAACTTTTGCAGCTAAATGGAATAAAAATTACTTCACTAGTAACCAAGAAAACCCAACCCATTCCGCCACTTCATTAAGATAGAATAGGATGCATGTTCTATTACTGCAATACTGCTAATATTTAGTTCTAATTGTATTTAATTATATTTAATTCTAATGATGCTAATATTTAAATTAATAGTAAAGTCAACTTTTCGGTATTTGAAGTATGTATGATTGGTTGTCACACTGCAAAGAAAGAATTTGCTGATTAATTTATAATCAATCTGATTAACAGAGAAGACTATTTTTTTCGGTGAATTCGAAGAGATTCTGATAACAAACAAACGTCAAGGCAGCAAGCAGCACAAAATTTGTCGCTGATTAATTTCAGTAACTTAAAAAGACCGTTCTACCTGCTGGTTCTTGAAAAGGTGTTAGATTTAGAGCCGCTCACTACCTCTTTTTTTGAATAGGCTAAATTCATTAAGGATTTTCGATAAAGTAATGATTAATTTCTATAAAAAAATATAATAATGTATACACTTATATAAGGAAGCATCTGATGATGGAAATTTAGGAAAGAATGGCGATGGTTTGAAGTAAATGTAGTAGTGTTAAGTGGAAGTAGAGAGAATTTCAAGCTTATTTTCATTGAATTTTCAAACAAATCTGATCAATGATCTTCCCTTTTCAGTTCTTTGCGAAAACGATTTGGTTAAGCACTTTAGCACTACAATAATCTTATTTCACAAAGATGCAAAATGAAATTAATCGCATTTTTTTCTCTTTCTACATAAACTTCATGAATTTCTTTGCCCTTCTTAATTACCAAAAATCCTCGACAAGGATTCTTTTCCTTATTTTACAGATGCAATATGAACGTGTTTGGCACGAAGTTAAAACTAACTCATTTACTCTGCAGCTTGTTGGTACTCAATTATTTATTTGCTATATGATTGAATATTAAATGCAAATTTCAATTAGTAATTATAGATAATAGGCTGAATGGTAAGCAGTAATTAAAAGTAATGGAGATACAGAGTTGTAAATAAATGAAAAGGATCAAAGAAGGGGACAATGGAGTCAAAATGAAATTGCATTCACTGACGAGGGTCGGTGTTGGGAAAAACAAATATTTATGGCAACTAAAATTATAAAACTTAAACAATAAGCTGCTAGGAAAAGGAAAAGTTGCATTTAACACATGTAGATTTTATTTACGTACCAAATACTGATTCGCATAAATAGTCTTAATGATAATTAACGGTAATTAATAATAATATTAATCATAATAATAATAATAATAATAATGATAATAATGCTATAATAATAATA
>PQVD01000552.1:204198-227349 GCA_003012265.1 Setaria equina | reverse complement strand
GGTATAAACAATAGAAAAACTGCCACAGCGAATAATTTAAGAGCAAAAATAGTGGGAAATCTTGACTTTTTGTTTGGATGCACACCAAGAGCTGAATTAAAAATGCCTAGCTGTTAAAGACCACCGTAAATAACTACAAGAACTGATACAGCAGTTCAAATACGAATCAAATGTGAAAAAAAAAAAAGCAAAACAGCGCGACCAAAACATTGTATAAAAGTAGCAACTTGGGAACTTCAACTGCAAAAACAATATTAATATTAATAAAAAAAGGCCCGATGCAGATGAGCCTGTCATTCATCTGAGAAATGGAAAACGAATTCAGCAGTAAAATGTGTGATGTAATATAATTAATTCTCATGTTTTATCCTAGTTCCATATCTTTAAGAAACTATCCCATGAACCGGTGCAAACCGCCATTCCATCTTCAGTAACGCCTAAACAGGACACGCGATTATCGTGGCCAGCTAATACACCTAAAATTTTCACATTAGTGCAAACATTGCTAAAGCACAAACCAAAAGCCATCCACACCATCACCATCTCTTTTAGCACTTTATACAGTGGTTTACCATGCTTCTTATATGAGAGAAAAGTAGGAACAGTTGGGCATACAAAATGAACCAAAAAGTTATGCCTGCGCCGAATTAAATCTGCAACGGACATATTACTACGGTGCCAAATAAGGTAAAAGTGATCCGGAAATTGTGGGTGGAGCGGAAAATTACAGTCGGAAAAAATGAAAAGAACTTTGCTGGAACGGAATGCAAAGATTATAAAGGTGCAAAACACACGTACCAGCTCTTTCCTGTCGCATTGAATCCCAAACATTGCAGTTAAAATCATCGTAACCAGCGAACAGTAATCGGCCCGATTTCGAAAATGCTACGCTTGTAATTCCTAGAATGATTACAAAGAATATAATTGTAAACAATGGACATAAGAACTCGTTACCGAAACCCGCTACTACAGTAAAACATAAGGCAGTCCTGAACAGAATAAAGAAGACAAGAATTTCGCTAATATCAGATAATAAACAGACGAGAATTTATCCTGAAGATACTTTAGTGGAAAAATATAATTGTACTCGAAATCTCAAGTAAAGCTTATTTTAACTATGCAAAAAAGTTACTCTGTTAGACTCCACTAAAAAAATTTCAATAGTATAAAAGTATAAGGGGTGGGATTTCCTAAATAATGATCAAGATGATGGCACTGGAACAATTTACAATTTTTGTCAAACTAAATTGCAGAGACATACCGCATATAATATTGTCATGAGAATACATCGCTAATTCTTGATCAGCTCTTATATCAAACAGTCGGCAGGTTGCATCATCTGAGCCAGTAGCAAAAGCATGTCCAGAAGGGAAATACTGAAACAGAGGATAAGTTGAAGATAAATACTTCCGACATTGAAAACATTTAATTATGGTATAAATCAAAACGATGCTTTTGATGGAAGTAGGGTTCAAAAACAAGTAGCTTTAAGCATTCTGGAACAAGATACTGTAGTAGGAAAAACTATTCAAAATGAATTAAATTAAACCTGGAAAACAAGGACAGAATTGAAAATAACAAATGAAAATTTTGAAGTGCTCAAATAAGTAATATATCAAAAAGTCGGCAGGTTTTTCACGTGTTCTTATGTTAAAAGAATTTGAAAATATTTTTGACGTATATCTTGCATAGAAAAGCTTCCCATCCGCTGTTCAACTTTCTAAATAGTACCTCTTTTTCTTGATAAAACGTGGAAGATACATGGTCTGAACAAAATCACACTAAAATTATAACTAACGGCAACAGCATTGATATCACTTTCGTGTCCAGGAAACGTTTGCTTGCACATTCCGTCACGAATATCCCAAAGCTTGGCAGAGGCATCGCATGCACCTGATATGAACGTACGCATATCTGGTGATAAAGACAGCGACATAACATCACCTGTATGTCCTGTGAAAGCAGTCACTTGTTGCCCAGTTTCGATATCCCATAGAGCACTAGAATAAATTTCGGTAACTTAGTTAACAATAAACGTATAGGTAAATAACTGCTTGCCCAAAACAAATTACAAAAAGCTACTAATATCTTTTTAGTTTTAATTCGACATCTTCTATTTCTAACAAAACTGCAAGGTGTTCTGTCATGCAGATATTGAAATTCTGTATTGATACATTCAAGATGATACCATGAGTAATATAAGTTATATAATTCCTTTTGTGTTATATGTGTATACAAGCACTTCCATTTTTTCGATCTCTTATTGAATAACATCCAAATTAAGAGATTTAGAAATTTAAATTTAAGTTTAGAGAATCATCTAAATAGCATTTGAGCTAGTCACACTTTTTATAGGCACGGCGCAAAGTCAATTTTGTAATTTGGAATATATGACAGTGCAATTCTAAATGGATCCTAATGGCAGCTCTTTCTACACATCATTTATACATTATATATATAACACTGGGAAGTAAGGCAGATAATGTGTATATAAATGTATGGATAGCGCTTCCTTACTCTTCAGCAAGTGCTGATTAGCTGATTGGATGGTTAAATGATCGACAGGATAGGGGTTGTAGCAGCAGCTGCCAGAGCCAGAGAAGCTCACTCCTACACTCATTATCTTTAGGAGTAAGCTTAAAGCTTTCAACTGAAAATCGATTTCGAGGCCAATGAAGGACAAATATAGATTTAACGGGGAAGGATAGAGTAGAGCAGTAACAAAATAACAAGAAGAGAGGTAACGACTACTGAACACCCTTTTTTGAAACATCGCTGAGTTGATGTTTGAGCCAGCGAAATATGTAATCAGGTGATTTGATGATTCAACTAATGGTGCTAATTTTTACTGATTCTAATACAAATACTACTTCCTCGACCCGTCCAGCGCTAGTACTAACAACTGAGCTTCAATACAAAGCTCAGCTTCCTTTTCCATCTCTATTCCTCATGGAAAAATTGAGGACTGACAGACTACTCTTACATCTGAATTCAGCAAAAAACTCCAAATTTATGTTTAGAAATCACCGCATGCACTCATATAGTTACACATTATCGCATTCACTGTTGGCATTTTTGCTGAAACTGATGCTATTGGTTTTTATGTTCTAAAATAAGTCACGACTGAATCCCTTTCTACACTAAATGACGTCAAGCTAGTTATCCACTAAAGCACTATATAAAATATATGCATAATGAATGACATATGCTTGTTCATGATAACACGGCAAAAATAGCGGAGGTAACTCGATCCCCATATTCTGACCACACTGAACATGCTAACAATAAACGACAAGTTCTATTTTTATGCAAAACCTCAAAGAATATGGGCAGACCAATTTAATTAACACATTTGTGTTAATCGATTTTAACGTTTACAGTATAAATACTGCACTTTCATAATTACTACTCACTAATAATATGCCATACCGGTACTCTACCTCAACTCTTTCAAATATATAATTTGAGCTAATAATCTGCATAACTCTACAACAACCATATTAAGGAGTAATGAGTGAAAAGAAAGAATGAAATGAATGGATAGTGAGTACTGTGTCAAAAGAACTTTATTCATTATATACTTACCCTACAGGGAAAGGGAAAAACATATACACCGACAGTATTTAATTTATTTGTAAATTTGCTAATATTACGAAAATGTACTGTAATAGAACTGTATTAGTGAGAGGTTGAAATATTTAACATCTAAAAAACTAAAGTCCAGATGACAAATTGTAGATCAGTATCAGTTCTGATAAAGACTGAAACATTAATAGTACTGTTTGACGAAAATTTGACAAGCAAGTGAAACATGAAATAAATTGTAAATAATCAAGGGAAATCATCCCCTGAAGTCATAACAGGAGAGAAAATCGTAAACAAGGCAACCAAAGTCAAGGTCGAAGATGAATTTTATAAAATTGTAGACAAATTAGAATATCAGCAAACCATAAAGGCATAAGTTGTATTAACAAGAAGCACTTAACTGATAAGTTCAGAAGCAATAAAGAAACTTAAGATCCATTAAATGAAAGAATTCAAGAGTTTATTTCAATTCATCGAGAAAAGTGGAAACTGAAACCCATGGATATACATATGAAAATTATTCCAGAAAAAAAATATAATGCTCTATATACTCAGACTACTTTCCAGTTCCTCACAAAGATGTTTGTGCTTCTGTCTTTCTTGAAAATTAATAATTAAGAATAAAACATTACTTACCATGTCATATCACCACTAGAGGTAACAATCTGATTGTCGTCGAGGAACCTACAGCATGACAGATAACCCGTATGACCTGGTAATTCACGCGAAACTCGCACATTGCCTTCGCGTGTTTTCAATGAATAAATGCTACAAATATTGTCGAGACCACCACAAGCAACATAAGAACCAGATGGAGCATAAGCACATGTCATCACCCATGATGAGCGTAACGGGATTGCATGAACCTAAATACAGCAAAACTTAGAAGAGTTGCTAGAAACCTTAAGCTTTATTATATAACTTTCATACATAAGTGCTGGAAAGTAATGGTATGTTTCGAGATTACACTCATTATTCACTGTAGCAAAGTTCTAGAAAATCGAGATTTCAAAATGATTTAAATTTAGTCCTTTCTTCCCTCTCTTCGTTTTTCCGACAGTTACTTTGCTTTACCTTTCTCCAGCAAGTTACAATGTAAACGGCCAATTTGCCAACAAAAATAGTTACTTGAACCTTTTAAAATGGTAAATTGGCTCACCCACATAATCCACTCCAGCTTTTTATGCTATCACAGGAAAGAGCATGGAAAAACTTTGCTCATATGCGTAAGTAATACAGGAGTGAGGACAGTCTTAAATTTCTAAAAAATAATCAAAATTATAGACTGCTGATTTAGACTAATTATAATATGCGATGATGCAATTGTGACGTGATATGGTATATAATTTAATTTCCTAACTGATAAGTTGAAAGTACATTCAGTTATTTAGGCATCCTATAGTGAAATAAGTATTAATCTGAAATAGACAAAAAAAGATATACAAAATGAGTCAGTTCAAGTACTATTGCATTTTTTCAAGGTGTTGATTATTCCATCCTTATCCTTTTCTTCTCTGATATAGAGAGAAGTTCGCCCATATTACATTATACTAATACATTCTTATAAAACTGTAGTAGAATAGTGCCTCAATGGTAAAAATAAGTAAGAAGTTACCAAGTAAACTGAAACAGGTATTCGTATGCCAAGCAACACCAGTACAGGTTATTCTCACTGATGTTACAAAACAGATAGCTCGGATTACACAACAGTACACTTACTAATTTACGTTACAGAATTAGGGATTACAAAAATTACACTTGAAGTGACCTATCAATGCATCTTCGAAAAATATAGCTCTTCTATCTTCATCCTCACGGACAAACGAAGACAGGAAATGAAAACATGAAAGAAACTTGTCAGATAACAAATGGTAGAAAAGAGTCATAGTAAATTTAAGAAAACAAGAAAAAAATCTTCTCACCAACAAAATGAACTCACTTTTAAAAACTGAGATGAAAAATAGTAAGAATTTAATAAAGAAAAAGGTTCCAATAGTACATTAATCAGGATCAAAATGGAGGAAGTATTGAAATCACCTGGTAAAATATTTGTCTGTAGCCGTTTACAAATTAAATTCCCACTTATTAGTAGAGAAACCAATCATACGGCAGGAAAATAACCAGCTTTCAAAATGTCGTCTGCTTTAACGACATTTCCAAAAAGACATTTTTAAGAATAACAGAATTAATTCATAGTATGTGACAAGGTCCAAAATTCTGATTCTGATTACCGATAAGATTATTCCCTGACCTTAACGCCTACCAGTGACTATATAACACTTAAAATTAGCAATCATAACTTCTAATTCACATCTAACAGTGCAGATCTGGATCAGTTTCACGCTGCAAAAAACAAACCTATCAGAGTTGGTGGATGATCTTTCAGAAAAGAAACTAGTAAATTTCTCACATGAGGCAGATGATAATGAAGTGACCCAAACTAATAATTCCAATAGAGCTAGCTATTAAATTCTTATCATGTGATGTCTACAGTTTCTATATCGTTTACCCGATTACAAAGTAATGACATTAAGGTTTGCCTTACCAACATATATATCTCTATCTACAAACAATCAAAAAAGCAACTCACAGACCGTCCTACTCAGTATTGAAAATTGACAGCAATTACAAGAAAAAAATGGCTTAAATAATAAGCTCCCAAAATTTAAATAGACTGATAAAAAATAAACTGAACTTCCTTAGATGCAAAAAGAGTAATACATCAGCACTTCAAAAGTTAATTTACTGTAAACTTACAACATCCTGAGAAAACGATGGCGCAATCAACTCAAACAACTAGAAAAGGTAGCTTAAAAACAAAAATCATTTGCATTCATAAGAAGGGGTCACAAGAGCAACCAGAGAGCTCATTTCTTCAATGATACAGCACTGAACGTCACTGAACCTTTGTTAATGGATGTTTACAATGATTACGAAAATTCCAGCAAAAAAAATATTAATGCAACGCAAAATAAATGGAATGGAATGTTTCAATCCGATGAATTTGCATTTGTTCAATAAATGAGACAATATTGTGTTGAAGGCCGAAATGCACCACATAAAAGTCGATACGAGATTTTTTTTAAAGTGTACATGAAACTGACTCACCTTGTTTGTAGTATAGGAGTCCCACACTATCAATTTGCCATCCTGAGAAGCGGAGACAAGGTTTCGAGAATCAGATGCCCAGTGCATGGCATAAATTTTTGCCAGATGTCCTCGCAATGTTCGTCGTGTACGCATCTGAATTCGACCAATCGGTTCCAGATTGGCGGCGACGGAAGCCAACGTTGTGTCACTGGCAGCTTTACGAGCTTCCTGCAGATGAATTATGAATTAGGCTATCAAATATTATTCATTACTAGTTAGTTGGTCAAGACCCAATTTTGAAATCTCTTGCTGCTTTTAAAAACTCTTCGATTTATAACTGTCAATTCCAATAAACAATGAATCATAAGACTTTAAAACCAAGAATAAAAGCAACTAAAAAAATATATATATATATATATTAGAATGGTGATTTTTTTATTTTCCTTCAATACTCATGCGAATTAGAGTAACTCTATCGACTTAAAAAAGAAAAGAAAAAAAAAGAGGACAATGAGTCAATAATAATTGTCATTATATATTATCACCTCACAAACCTAACTTTTTCTATATCCTGTAAAAGCAACTAGAGATTCGCGAGGATAGCGATGTATCGAATCTAATTACTTCAAAGCGTAAGGAACAAGTAAGGTACATGTGCATCCACCATTACTTCGTTTATTAATCCAATAAACGGTTATCAGTGCACAGTCTAATTCCCCTTCGTAAATCTGAATCACTTTACTGATATAATATGAGCTACTGTCATACCCGTTTCATGTGACAACTTTATGAGACTACTTCCATTACATAAGGAGTTCATGAAAAAACAAAATTAGTGACCCTTGCAAATGCTTCGAAGATCGCATGCCCAATAATAGATAGGATCACCTTTCCTAAAAGACTGCAGAATCTTGCCCGGCAAGAACTGACTCTAGCCAAAAACCCGAATGCCGCAAAATTCCTAGCTTAAATAGATTCATGAGATGGTTCTAACTCATTTATTTTCCTTTTCTTAGAACTTGTCGCCGCTTCATAAAAAAAATATGGACATCTACGCATTATTTCAATTTACCAATATATTATCGCGTTATTTATATTTTTTCCCTATTTATATCCCCTTAAATACTTCGTGAAAATGCTTCATCATCATACTCAACTAAGGTACCTGAAGCTGAAAGCACAAAAGCAGAGTGACAGGACTGATAAAGTGGATTTAATAAGAGATTCTTCAAACTTAGCTTAGTGTAAATGTAATTCTAATAAGAATGACGTATAAACCAAAAAAGATACCCTGATTTGACTTTTGAGCTGTTCGGCTTCCTGCCTGAGCTGATCCAATTCGCTCATACCGAACCGTCTTCTCTAATTCGTTCCTTTTTCAATGTTTTTCTTCCGTTTACCTTATTTATGATGAGTTTATAAGCGTTCCGTAAGGTCCGTTACTGATAAAATGATGGAACGTGAGGGTTTTCTTTATAATGATAGTTAATACTTCAATTGTTTGCACCCAGCGAACAAGAAATATAATGAGTCAATGATAAATTATAGTTCCCTTACTATTTATGCGACAAATAGTAAACAAGTTCTAAACAGAGAAAGCAAGGAAAGCAGTCGGGTTGGTAGCAAAAATAGGCTCTGGAATCGACTTCAATAATGAAAGTGGTAAAGGTAATAGTAATAACTCCTACTGGTAGCGAGATTTATCTGAAACAACACACTTTGAAATGAAATAAAATGTATATGAGAGACAGACAGTCTGCAAACAACTTAGCAATTTTGCATGCTCGAGGCCAAGAGGGGAAAAAAGCCGTTTTGAGGAGTCCAGGAGAAGAGAAGACCAAGTCGAATATGGGAGAAAGGGAGATGTCGACATCCCGTAGCACCGCGGACACACCAGAAATACTACCCACACTGCATTCTTCACAGACAGCCCTTCCCTTCGGTTGCCATGGCTGTTGCAGTAAGCAGTAGCACGCATACACTTGGCATTTGCGGTTGATGTTATCCAATGCATTACGCACGCATGCACGCACGCACGCACGCACATCAAGAAACACAGAAACTGCGTAGAGAGAGAGATGGAGAGAAGTACGTAGGGGAGAGCAGAGATGGTGACGAGCTGTGAAAAATGCTGGCAGATGGCACGCTTCTCGGAGCACGCCTGGCCAAGCGGCAGTCTTTACGGTTCCTGTTCAATTAAATGGCGTTATCGATGCGAGCAAACTCTGCAACCCTGCTTGGCTATTATTCGCGGCCTGCCTGCGATGTTCTGTGGGCGCGTGCTTGCTTGAAACGCCGCTGTCTCGGGCCAGGCTCATCATCGAGGAGACTCGCCGTTGAGCGATGCGCAGACGGCTAGGGATGAAGGGATTAAGTGAGCCGTGCCCTCAGGAAATGAGAATGGCACAGGCCTAAACGCTGCTAGGCTCTAATTTATTGGCACAGCACTCTTCCCCTTCCCTTCGCAATTCCTACCACCTCACCCATCTTAATTAAGAACTCTCATCTAATTAATACTTCAACACAACAACCCTTGCAACTATCAGTCAACTATGTCTCTCTCGTGTACATTTGTCTCACGTGGACGGTAAATTGAGAGTTACTGAGGGAAAGGGATTGTTTAAATGAGAAAATTTTGGAAAATTTCCTGCATTTTATGTACAGTGGCTGGGAGAGAAAAGAGAAAAAGGGAGAGGAAAGAGTTGACGTCGAACCGAATAAAATAATACTGCTATCATTTAACCACGAGGGAATATTGATCCAACATTGCTGAGACCGTTCTAGCTAGTCAGTTTGTCACTTCAAAAAACGGCATCACAACCAATAAATTCAAGAACGAACCCCACCTCCCCTCGCATGTGTAACGGTTTCACCTTTCATCTCAGCGGTCTAATAGGAAAAACATGAACATTTGTAAAGAAAGCTAATAGTTCAGTCTATCTCAGTAATTAAGATTTCCTCCACATAGGGTAGAGATACCATGACAAATCGAAAACTAGATCGCTGCTACAGAAGCGGAAGAAATTTACTATATATCTACGAAAATATCTTGACAACGCGTCAGTATGCCCTTCCGGATAGAAGTGTGTCAGTTACAGAATATAAATAGTTGGAACTTAATGTTCAAGACTGTCACTGACGTATTCTTAGTGTCAGGACATTTTATGAAATCACACTATACATCACATTTCCTTGGCTGTATTGAATAAACCGCTGCAGAGGAAATCTAATTATTCTTCCAAGCCGAAATTTCCTTAGCACCTTCTTCGATGCGGTTGAACTGACCTTCAAAAGCCTGACCCTTTCAGTTAAAAGTCATTTAACATGTATTTTCTTCTTTGACTTGGAACATCCCAAAATTATGAAACACTGAAGCAAGAATGATGAATACAGAAGAAACTGAAAATGAAGTAAAGTTATAGGGAGAAGCGACCGGAAACAAAAGTAAACGTTCCATTCTAAAACTTTCCAACGATTATTACTAACAGCTGCAGAGTTATGTGTATCCAGTAGCAGTTCCTTTTTTTGGAGTTTAGAAGGAGATTCCGTCACTTTGAAAAGAACTCTTCGGAACGGAAGAAATGTAGCATTAGAAATCAATCTGCAGGACAAGATTTGCAACAGATAGCTGAAACTTCAATCATGAAGACCTCGGGATTATTGAGACCCTAGAATTTCGTTCCTAAAACTTGCATTTGAAAAATGTTTGACCGAGTTGCATTGTCCCTCAGTTCAGATCTTAATACCCGCTTTCATGGTGTGATTCAATTTTCCAATTCTAAATTCTAAATATGTTCACCGATTCAACGCCAGAAATTATGCCATCAAATGTGTTCCAGTATAGCTAAACACTTGTGTCGTTTGAGAGCCAAGAAAACTGCTCGGAGTGCGCATTAGAGACTGAAGGCCACCAATATGTGGCTTATATGGCTTCATAAATTCATTCGTATCGTCCATGTCCCAGCTTACTCCAGTTTAGCTTTTCCACATCAGTTCTGAACACTTCCCATTCCTTTATATTGTTTGATCCGCGTAGCCATCTTGAAAATCTATGCAACCTCACACTACACCAGTACCAAAAAATTCATTCACTCCTAAGTTTAGCCTTTTCCTGACAAGAATCCCAATCCTGGCAACTTTAACAGGCAAAACTCCAAACAGAAGAGTAATTCAGAGGGTAAATGATCTTTACCACTCGACTGGCATCTAGGAAATCACCACTTTCTCTAGTACTTTTCAATAGCTAAGGTGTGCAATTACCAACGATTAATAAGGCTTCTGAAATCCGAGCATTTCAGTATATCTAGGAGCTTCCTAATATTTCGCATCTAAATCTATCAGCAAAAAGCACAATTGTACAAGGAACTGAACCCTACCCTCAGGTGACGGTTTTAGGCCATCCAGTATGAGCTTGAAAAAGGACAGTCATTTCTTTGTGGATAAAACATTTAGTGACATCGTGGATAGAATGCATTTTTTTTTTCAGAGACCGAATCTACATGGTACAGATATTTCAGTAGAATCATGACCAAAAATTATTCCGACTAGGCGATTAGAATGTTGAAGACTTCTTAAGAAGGTTAAGAACGAGATAGTCATATTTCGGAGTTATAGAGAGAAATCACAACGACAGAATTCAAGTCTTTTATCCTGACTGCAGTGGATTTTCCAACATTCCGCAAAAGTAAATCAAAAACACTCGCAGGGATTCAATTCAGCACTCTCCTTAACCAGAGCCAAATGAACATAAACTTTATCTTGCTAAGATATAAAAATCCTGGTAAAAGAAGATTAACATGCCACAAGAAAAGTATTATCATGTACCCAGAACTTAGAATAAGCTAATAATACATTGCGTTCGAAAAGTTCTTTGCTTATCTTCAAATCTACGTTAAAAAAAGTATTTGAAAGCTGTGTACATCAGAAAATGACTGCTATGAATTACTGTACAAAAAACTGAGTAATGTGACCACACTGGTTGAAATGGCGAAAGATGAAGCAATTTACTAACCCAAAGTGAACACAAAGTTTGGTAATACCTGAATACAAGTTATCTTTTATCCTTTTATAAGCACATCTTTTATTCTCCATAAAGGTACAAAGCACCGGAACGAAAAGTTCAAGGTATTGTATCACAAGCACTTTTTTTCTTTTTAACACGTCTACAAGCGCCAAGGTTACCTTTGTTAGAACTAACTTCCTATATTACTACACACCTGCTGTAAATTTTAGTGGGAGTTGCTTTTGCACTCCTAAAATGTATGGTAACGCATCGAAACGTGAAGCAAGAATTGGAAGCTATAGACTAAATTATTTTCCGCTGAGTAACCATAAAGATGAATGGCTTATGAAAGCAAGGATCAAAGTAGCAGCAGGCCATACTTTTTTGAGCTAAATATCTGAAGATATTAAACCCGTGCGTTTCGAGCGTGAACATTAATTAACATAGGAAACAATCGAAATTGACAAATAAATTATTAAAACGGCCGCCAAACTTTCACATTCGTTCCCACTCCCTCCAATTCATTAAGCTTTTCCTTAGTCTCTTTTAATTTCGTCAGTTCTGAATGCCTGCTGTGCTCTTCGCGATGATTTCGGAATCCAGATAAAGTGGTTTGTGCACCGACAATAGCAATAGGTCGTGGTAAAAGATCTTTTGAATTGCAAATGATATTTGTTTGGGAAGATATAGGTATTGAAGTAGGTGATGAAGGAGTACCGTAAAGTCCAGACATATTGGGTTGATATGCAACAGACAAAGACCGCGGATAAGGCAAATTTGACAAGTAATTCGGTGCTAAGTAACTGCTGGTTAGCGATGGTCGCATCTGGAAATTTGTTTGAAGGTATGACGGTACTGACTGCGAGGGAATTGAACCTGGATCTTCACCTGATGGGTTTACATGGTTCGACATCACGGACTGAAGATGCTGTATGAGCCCAATTCTAAATTGTTGTGCCTCTGGCGCAAATTCGCTAGGTGGTAGTGTATTCTGCAGGTAAGCCAGACAAGCCGATGCAGCTACCGTGAAACCCTCTGCGTAGGACTGTTGATAAATGGCGTTGTTATCTAAAATCACGGTTTTAGTTCCTTTTAAGAAACTATTCTACAAAACTGAATCATTCTTTTCTGCAATACAATCGCTACAAGGAATGCTTCATTCTTAGCATATTTCAGTGTTTATAATAGATTTAATGCAAAAGCAAATCAATACTGATCCAAATTTAGCAATCATAGCCTATGTGCCCCAAATGAACGAAACTGAAACAACATTTCCCACTTGCCTCCAGGTGGTATCGATTTATTGAAGAAAATATATGCATGATTTCAAAATCATATAAGGCTGAGAACCTACCAAACGATGTAGAAGGAGAGGGTGGGTGCTGCATCTGATTCAAATAGGCAACCGTCATTTCTAAGATATCAGCTTTTTCTAACTTGGTGCGATGATTCGGCGAAATGTGTAGCAAGAGATGTTTCAACTGATCCAAGCATTCGTTCATACGAGCCCGGCGACGTTTCTCCATCAAAGGCTTTTTCAACTGCATCATTTTTCAATGTAAAACCTGATTTACCATTAGAAAAGTATTATGAATCTTCTTGTATCACTCCGTCTCCTTCCCCTTCTAAACATTCATTTCTAAAATTTGGAAAACTCAGATAACTGTTAATAACAAACTTTTCTCTCCAGTGGATATTGTGGTGGACTGGGCGATGCATAAGGTGATGCCATCATTTTTGCCAAGAAATGTGGTGTCATAAATCAATCAATTAAAAATGAGCTCCAAAAATCGGAGCCAGAAAGTCTGCAAAAATAAAGAGAAAACACTGATTGTAAACATGAAGAATTCTTTAGCAGTAGTAAGTTATTTCAAACAGAATTTCGCATCAGGAATCAGAAGTGAATCATCTGACCTTCCAGACCTCTCGCAAAACGGTAATTCATTCAATTCATATCTGATGACAGCCAAATTATTCATTTTTGTAGTTTGGCTTTCTCAATGATTATTCAAGTGAAGTTATACTAGTGATTACTCTAAAAATCACCTCAGCAATAATGAGTTACAAAAAGACAAGGAATTAAATGGAGTAGTTGAGGAAGATATCTAAGTGACAGTTAATGTATTCAGAGAAAACATTTTTAAACAGAGAGTTATGCGCAAAGGAAAAAAAGTGGCGGAAATCATAAAATCATCGTAATTAATCTACAGGAGCAAAATCAGTGGGACCGCTACGATAACGTAATTCTCTGACCGGTGAGAACTAAGAACAGCTTATTATCCAGAAAGGAACGGGGAAGATATGAAGGTTTAGATCTAATAGAAGACTAAATTCTTTAACTGAGGCGAATCGTAGAAACACTTATTACAAATGAGATTAACTACCATCATCTGAAAAGTCTTCCAACCACCGATCAGCGTATCATCAGCAGTGCAATACAGAACAGGCAGTAGCGCATAAATGCAACGAGAGAAGCACTTTGAGTGGGTGACCAACAAGCATTCCAAATAGAAAGATTAATTAGACATACCTGCAATAAACATTAAGCTAACAGGAAAAACCAATCTACAGTAACCGCACAGGAGCAAAACAAAGTAAACAAAACGATGTGATATTAGAGGTTGGAAATGAATGGTGCGCAGAGGCGGAGTTTCTGGTCATTGTCAACGGGAAGAATTCTCGATCACTTCAAGGAAGGGGTTTCTCACGAGTGATAGATGGACGATGGACTGTAATTACATGGGAAGTGAGGTGGACATTGTCCACCCAACGATTGTCTACACCCTTTTAACATGCCTATTTTGTAAAGAAGCGTGAGAGAAGTTGTCAATCGTACGAATGAATACTTCAGAACATTCTAGTCTGACCTATAACCTCCAATTAGACCTATTACTATCACTTATATGTTCACGGCACAGCTAATGTACAGTTTTTTAAACACTCTCTAAACTACTGGCGAAGTGTCCTTCACCTGACATTTCGTCAAACAGGAAGCTTTAATCCTACCGGTGCAAAGGTTTCCGGAAGACATAAATATAAGGAATGAACTAAACCAATCGGAATATTTTGTTGATAAATTCAAATTATGGGAAGATTCAGTTTCTTTAAGAGATTCCTGTAATCGCTGGAACTCGACAGTGGTTAGCAGTTGTATGTTTACTAATGAATGTAAGTTATCAGTAGCTCGTAGACAAGTAAAATGACCGCACTAATGGCTAGATATAGCTATGTCTGGAGTGTACATCCGGTGAAATTACCAGTGGAATAGAATAGTAGAAGAGACAATTTGAGGGAGAGTTTTGAATGAAGAGAAAGAGGAAATGAATAGTTTCTCAGAGGAAAATGCTGGTTCCCATGATTAGCATGCTGGATAATGCGATTAAATTATATGGCAAAGGGAACAACACGGCAATGGCCCTTTCCACCGCAACACCGACATGACTGCTCTCACGACAACGCAATCAACGCGTGATCGGCTTGATTGTCGTGTGTCACATCTCGTACTCAAACTGTGAACAAGAACCTCAAAGATCAATTGACTGAGATATGAGTTCCATCCCCTTTTACTCATATCTTGGCGACATCTGCCTCTTCCCTAATTTTACTCAAGTCAGTCATGTGAATCGAGGTTGTCTAGAATTTTTCATCCACCTTTTCCTTCAAGTTTAAGCTTTAGTAGGTATGGAAATGAAATTTGAGTAATGAAATATGAAAGATAAAAGAACTAAATTTCGAAAACTCAGAACATATTACGTATAATGTTAATATGGGGCTTTACTTTGTCGGCTTACCGACTGACTCGGTAAGATGTCTGTAATCAAAAACTTCCACATAGGTTAGGAGTGATAGATACTGGATTTGTTAACCTGCAAAAGTCATTCATGTTGAAATAGAACAGTGATCGAACTATCGGTTCCCTCAGGCACTGCTCAACTTTCTCATTTCCACTTCTTGAGAAATGCGTTACGAAGGAAAATTCCCACACCAAGTTTGATGCTTGGATGGGATGCAGCTGACTAGGATATTCATAGTAGCATATTAAAAGAAACATCAGTATCTGTTGTGATAACAGTATTTGCTCATTCCGTCTCCTTTTGTTGTATCTGCTGTTTATCAGTATGGAAAAGTGATAAGTGAAATAGTTAATGAAAGTATGGAGGAAAAGCGATAGTGGCCGCGCAAAAACGTTTTTTATCAAAGGCTACTCTCAATTTTCCCATCGTTACGTACTGGCGATCGTTTGTTATGTTAATGTCAGTGGAACAGACACCTCGGTAGAACTCGTGGCCCGATGATTAGATATAACTTTCGGCAGCAACAGTGGCACAATGGACGCACCATTTACAGCTATAATGAGGGTGGATAAAGAGCGGTTCATCTTCATCTCGTCGTAATGACTGTGGGAATCGAACTGACCCGGCAATCCAACCTTTCCACCAACTGTACCTCGTAGGACGTGGACTACTTGAGGGATGCAACTCACTCCTGGCTCCATCTATTCGGTAATTTCCTAGTAGCAGTGGCATTAAAAGGAGGGAAGAAAGAAATCTAAAGGACGACTGCATGTGACAAAAAGATGAGCTGTGAATTTGAAGCGGCAACGGGCCTTCGCAGAAGGAAGAAAGGAGTGAGGAGTGGAGGATTCTGAAACGAGAAAGTTGAGATCGTCGGGACACCTTCCCACAGCCCTGCTCTGTTTTTATTTTGCTTCGAACCATTGTTTGCAATGTGTTGCTCAGGGCCGGGCCCACCGGGAAGGCTTCCCTCTTCCTCAACTCGAACACGAAATGCCCTGCACGGGACAATAAATCTCAAAAACACTGTGGGAATTACAGCATTATCCCCGACTCGGACAAGTCTCGGACCACTCAACACCTGTGAAGGCACTTTTTCATGACAAGCGAAACAATGTGAGAAAACAATCGTAAACATCCATCCATTAGATGGAACTTCATCGCTAACGCCTTTTTATTTCGTCTTCTATCACCCTCTCTCCTTCCTCCTCCCCTCATTACACATCATCGGTAACTCATCTAGGTAGAAGGTTAAAGGTCAGACATAATGTCCTGGAGCACCGAGAACTCGAAACTTCGCAGAGTGTTTGCACAGAATACATACATGCATACACATCATCTGTACAAATGTAAATCCATTAAAAGTATTCCATCTAGGGAGGGAGCACATTCCATGCATGCAAATTATGCACACTTCATCGGCTATCAATTGAGAATACACATCTATTTCTACCGGAGAGAACTATCAATTGTTACGGGTGGCGGTTGCATCGTGTGAGACATTCAGGTAATGTCGCAAGCAAACACCATCCCATTGACACAACTGAACTCCAACTTGGCAAGTATCTTCCGAGGCATCACTCAATTGGATGTCTTTTCGCTTCAGTGTAATCGAGATAGAAGCAACTGATTCGTGCTTCAGCCTAGCAATGTTCAATGCATCGAGAAACGTTGAAGGATGGGTTATCAAGCGACCTCATTTTGCTTCACCTGTACGTATGCACATCATTTTATTTTTATGAATAGAGTTTGTCAAATCAAACGAAATACCAGATACAATTAGCAGTTGCAAAAGTCTACCTAGAATCACAGAAAAGTTTAACCCCTTCGTATGTACAAATAAAGCAGAGTCAAAGATCAGTGTTCACTAACCCTGGTCAACACTCTGGCCAAACTCCTGATTAACGAGCACTTTTAATTCTTCCCAGAGCTTCTCGACAATGTATTACACTCAAAAAGACCTATATTACGAATTCAAATTTTTCCAGCAAGATAATTAGCGTAATCACAAAGTATGTTTCAATTTTATATGCCGTGTTAAACTAAACTAAGTTAATTTCTTCAGAATGAAATGAAAAGTCAGATTAGATGCCAGCATTTCAATGGGTTTCGGAATCGAAAATTTTATGCTACGTTAGTTCAATTTAATATTCACTTAACACCACTGAGGAATCAGAGAAATCAGTGCCATCATTTAAGATGCGTGGGTACAAGAAGCTACTTCAGGAATTTGGCTGAGATTCCAGCTATACTTCTGAAAAGCGTAAAGGAATTCATCTGTTATTGCAATTCTAGCCACTGATTTTAGATACCCGAGGTAGCTTTAAAAAAGCGATGGCAAGTCGCTTTACAGTGTTGATCTCGGAATAATGACAAATTCTTGTTGCTTCATACCCAATTCAATACCTTCACAAAGCATATCATGTTTGCAGTGAATAGCATTACCTATGACATGAATACAACAACACAGAGACACTGGGCCAGAAAGAAAGGTCCCATCTTCATGATTTATTGTAACTACTCTCATTAATGCCATCACTATACATCTAGAAAACACGTAGAAAACTAGATTTGGAAAGTAATTGTCATTCCTTCAAAGATACAGAGATATATACACTGTTATTTCGTGAAAAAAAAAGTACGCTGCATTTATGTACGCTGTAATACTCCATAATTATAGGGCGGTTTGAAGTCTCGAGCCCTAAAACTATAGAAAATGTAAGGATCCTTCTTATTAATGATCTTTATCATGAAGGCCTTCAACATCAACACCGATGATCTCCGTTTTACCGCTTTAAATGTCACTCATATGATTCCTTCACTATTACCATCGACGTCCTCAGGTCACACATACACTCAAATATTGTGGTGCACTATGCAGCACTCTACTGAGATTTGACAGGTATTCAGGAGAAATGCCCCGAGACACCGTTTTGGTCAAGAATTTGTGGACAATCATCAACCACCTAACTAATGAGAAATGACAAATGTTGAAATGTCAAACTATATTTTACGACCCAATATAGTACTAGGATTTTCCAAAGCATTTTTCGTTTTAAATTACGGTGAACTAAACCAGAATAACAAATATATGGGTCATTTCTTGTAACAGTGATTTTAGCAGTGTAAAAATTTCGCTACTGAAAATATAGTACGTTTAATAAAAGTAATTAATATTGGTAGATTAAGGAAGGAAACATGAAAAAAAGTTTCGCTTGAGCTGTGGAACTTTAAGTAAATGATAAAACAAAAATTAGTATTTGCATAGCAGTATAGGCATGTTCTTCGCAAAAAAAACCTGATCTCTCCACAAGCAAGCAATGAATAATCCTTTTACGGCAACTGTTGCCATATTACTTCCCGTACCTTTTGTTCTGTTAATCAAACCAGGGACAATAAACATGAAGGTAGAAAATGGAAATTCGCTTGCTCATAAAAAATTCCAAAAATCCAGAACTTTTTAAAAGAATCCTAAAATTCATAATCATTTTCATTGCATATGGATGTCGTTCAACATTTGTTACTTGATGACCTTAAACAACAAAACCCATACACTATGCACATTTACTTATTAATAAAATCCATTAATTTTCAAAAAAAAAAGACTCATATCTTTGATTTGCAAGATGGCACATCGCTGACTCATACACGGGAATGCAATGAATTTTAAAAAGCGATAATTCTTGAAACATAGTCACTTCGTTTTTCAAACTATGTCTGGAGGAGTGTGCCATCACCATTTACCAGATCCAAAAACTGCATATTTTGAGGGAATTTACACCCTTTACTACGTATGCGATCTTGGGCTCTCTATTATATCCACAGATCCATCCACACAAGAATACCGCTAATATTAAGAAGTTAAAAAAAAAATTGTTTCATCCAAACTTAGAGTCTTTCAAAACTTCATTGCTAATTTTTGTCCTCATTAATATGTAGACCGCTGCAATAAACGATCTCCACATCAACTATAATTTCTGAGAAATGGTGTAAAAGAACTGTATTTAGTATCTGTTTTATATTTAACTTTGTGTAATTCAATCCCTTTTCGAAATAGAGGAAACGACAAATAAAAATAAAAGTGACTAAATCCAACCGCTATTTTAAGGATTTCGCAGAACAAGAAAGCAACATTTCTTTCGAATGAAAGCAAACAAGCAAAAGCAATGCACCACTTTTATGACATCTTCAGGTTCTTTTTTTTAAAGTCATTTACCGCATTAATCTTAATGATGTAAAACACATCGAATGAAGCAAATAATGATGTAACTGAAGGCCGGGCAGTTATTCCTGAGACTCTGGAACAAAATATAGATAGTAAAGGATTGGAGAGCTATTTGTAAGTTATTTTTTCAAAATCCCTTGATGAAATTAATCGACTTTGAAATGGAATGAGAGTAAATTCCTATTTATATCAATTCATGTTTGCTTTTAAAAGTTGAGCGTACCGTGGTAACTTCAGTTCGATAATTCACAGAATTTTGCTGTTTCCAATATTTTCTTGACTGATGGCCACTCAAAAATTTAAATTCAAGTTCAAAATTTTCGAACCAGTTCTTGAATCGTTTTGTTCTGCAGATTTTTTTTTTTTTTTGTGAAATTGTACTGTGAATGGAGGGAAAAATGAACGAAGAAACGCAACATTCGATAATTCTAAATGGGCACCATAAAAGTTGAAAATAAATCATCGCATTTACGGCAGCAAATTCATCACTGTAGTTGCAGCCGGCCATGAAAACATTGGCTCCAATTTTTGCTACCCTCAGCCATCTTTTTTTTTCCATTTTTATTCCTAAGAATTAGTAGAAAAAAATGCATTTAATGCAAAGAATGTGCTTTCTTGTTAGTGTAGACTTTTTAATTCTTAGCAAGATTTCCAGCTTAATTTAAACCTAATTTCTAGAACAGATAGGAGGAATATGGTCATTTAAGAGCGGAATGATCCGAAACATATAAAAGCTCCATTTTAATATTTTTGATATGGAAAATAGTGTGGTTGATAGCAAGATGTTTTTAAAAACAGGGTACAAGGCAAAGAAAAAGTTTGAGAGAATTAAATGGAGCCGAATCCAGATAATCTACAAAGAATTTCACGAGTATTCCGGTTCCGTGGACTATTTAGATTACCAGATCAATCCTTAAACTTTTATGCTGTTTAACGCAGCACTATTTTAAAGATGAATAGATGATGGACAACATGGAGTTAAGAAATAGTGAAACTATATGCTGTAACGAAAAGGAAGTGTAGGATTGCAAAATTAACGGAACTTTGAATGAGATTAGGCTTCAAGAGAGGAAATGGTTAAAAGTTATGCTTTGCTTGTTTTTTTACACAAAACAGAAAAGAATGTAAAATGAAACTATTTAAAATACTAGCTCCAAAGCAGAACCACTTTACTGTGGAAAGCCCATATATACCCCACATATAGTTTTTGCAACAAATATTATGGGCAGAAAGAGGAATGACTTTTCGAAACTATACATATCTTCACAAGTACACAATTCTACAACTCTGGAATTATTTCATGAAGTTTATGCGGTAAGAATGAAATTATAAGAATTCAGAATACTACTTTCATGCATAATAAAAATGAACCAATCAATGCAATTGATTTTAAAGTTGTTATTGATATCGTTCAAAAACAAGTGAAATTAAAAAAGAAACCCAAGAACTACACAAAAATAAATCATTCCAATAATGCAAGCATAGTTCTTCTCAAAAATTTCCGAGAAGTGATTTTTTCAAGGACAGTTGGTTTGCTAGTGTGTAAGTACACTATTGAAATGATACTAATTTGAAAAAAGACAATCGTTAAGTATCCCATCGTACAGTAAAACATTTCCCAAATCACCAAAGAAATATTTGTCATAAACTAAACTCGAGAACATACAGTACCCGTCCACTTTGTTGTCTGTCGTGCCTTGACACGTACACGTATCTGCCTAAGTCGTTCTATCAATCTTCATTCGTGATCGCGACAACAGCGCGTGGCCTTTCCTTTCATCTAGCCGACAAGTAGTTGCACACAGACGGATGGAACTGATGAAGGGATAGTACGAAGAAGTAGAGTTAGGACGCAAGAATATTTAACGACACGACAGACTACAAATCAGCATCTGATTGAGATTTATTATGCCCTTAAAATGTCTCTACCACGCCAAGGAGAATGTTGCCAGTTTTGTAATTAATACTTTTCGAAAAAATGAGAAAAAAAGGAAATTTCAGTTATTGGAATAGATAAAATGGTTTTTGCTTCAAAACGATCTTCAACCTATTACTTGAAACTCAGCCTCTTTCTTAGTAGCTCAGTGTCCACAGGTACTCTCACATTTCCTCATCCCTGTACATCAGAAAGTATCACATCCACAGTACATATCTTCTTAAATAATTTGAAATGATTTTATTACCGTGAACTCCCATCGAAAATACTCAAATCACATCGAATCCATAAGAAGTAGCATGAGCCAACGAGTACCCGTATTGGTGTGGTTGGGAACGTAACTGACTTCACTAAGTTATTGAAAGTTCAGATCAAAATTAGCACCTTATCTTCTTTCCGGGTTGAAGACTATAGGTTTGTTAAATGAGTTGGTGTACTGGGGGACGATTGCTCATCTGATGGCAGTAGCCTCCATTTTTAAGTTATCTAAAGCTAGAGTGACTGGGAGCAGAACGACATCTCTTCCGTGTTAGCCTCACGTTTTCCATGATGTGACAAATGTCCCATATGCTAGCGATCGCTATATTGTCGAGGGGTAGTAACTTTGACCTATTTTAGCCTCTACCAACTTTTGGAACTTTTGCTTTCCTGTCAAATGTACTCATTTTACTTTGCTGAAAAAAAAGACGGTAAACTGAGCTGAATCGTTAACGTACAGGAAAGTGTAATGCTTTGAATTCGTCGAGAAATGAGTACTTCTGTTGGTTACACCACCCCGCAGCTGCAGCAACAGCCTCAAGTGGTTAGACCTATGGGGCACAGCCTTCAGGCCATTACACAAGGCCATCCTCTACTCTCACGTCTTGAAACACTCATTCAGACAATCGGTGATGCTGGGCAACGAGATGACTTGAAGTTAAAAGCTTTACAGGTGATTAATTTGTCGTATTTCGCGCAGCGCAATGCATTACTCCATGCGTCATTCTTCCAAAGATTTTTTGAGTCGTCTTCTGCAAGTTAAAATTATATGTTTCATATTGAAGGTTATTATACATGATATAACTACGGTTTAGGACCTTTTAACTTAATAAGCTTTTCTCAAGAAAAAGACCCAATCCATAATATGCTAAAATATTATAAGAAACCAAAGTGCACAATTTTCCTAGAAATACCTGTTGCTACTTGGGTGCTTCATAACTTGTTTACTTTCCTAAAGAAAAATATATACAAATGGTCGCTGTAAATAACTAAATCTACGAGCCATTGAAGTATATTCCATAAACTTGTGAGCATCGATTGCCATTAACTCATTCTGTTTAGATTTTTTGTTTGTTCACTGATTTTGCATTTTTAGGAAATAAGCAACAGTTTCGAAGAGATGGCTACTACACCTGCTTTCCAAATGGTGCAGGAAAATCTGTTACGCACATTTTTAAAAATTTTTCAAGATACGGTTCCTCAGTTTATTGGCGAAAATAACACCCAGGTACAACCATTACAGTTACCTTTTTTTTTTTTT